>SZWC01000756.1:76677-116855 GCA_023375785.1 Penium margaritaceum
CCCCTTCCCCTTCTTAAAAGCGCCAAATGTATTGGATGGATGTATGATGTTGTGAACGTCAAGGAGTTTGAGAGAAGCATGAAAGCTGCACATCAGTGAACAACGTAAAATGTATTCTGAGCTCATTGATGTGATTGCATTGAGGTTGAAACCCGTCTAGGTTAACAAGAAATACTTGAAAAAAACCATTATATGCTGCTTTTCACTGTAAATTAATCAGCTGGGAATTGGCGCACGTTTAAACGCAATTCAACCATTGAATTAAAGAAAACTCTGCATGTTCTCGTGAGAATTGTGAGTCATTGGCCTGCACTGGGCTCCCAAGTTTTTATTCCTCCCCTTGAGCCTGTGAAGGTGGGCCCACAAGACAAAAATTAGGGAGCTCCAGCCCTACACCAAGTGGGAGACCGTCTAGTGCACCATAAAAAACAAGAGTCATAGGCATTATGGAGTGAATTAATATAACCAAAGCAGCCTTCCAGAAGGTTTCACCACCCACTTACCAGAAATCATGCTTGGCTTGGTTGTCACTTGGCCCTGGAAGTTTTTCCTTGCTAGGATAAAATATCAATTGAGCAATGGAAGATATCTATTCCAGCATGCATGTGAAGTTTCCACACAGCTGCCCAGAAGTCATGCATGTCAAGCAGTTCTCCCGCCCCCATGACTGCACTCAGGCTCATGCATTCAGGCCAGATTCAGCTCCATTTTCTGGCTCCTCAGTGGCTTTCCACGTCTCTTCTTCATTCAAACAAGAATAATAGCTCCATACCAGCAGATCCCCTTAACTAAGAGGCTATCAGTTTTGTTTTCAAACTTCCCGCACACAGTAAAGCATCATATCCAGCAATGAAGTTCCACTCCTCTACAAGAATAGCCTTTTCTATCTAAACTTTCTCACAAAACATGCAATGTTAATGACCAAAAAACTTTCTGGCACAGTGCTAGGTGGGGCTGACTCCAGGGACACAGAGATAACCATGAAGGTGGTACTCCAGAAATACTCTTACAAGGACCAAAGGTAGAATCAGTCAAAGCTAATCATAATGAAAATGAGGCAAAAAAGGAAGATTCCAAAACATAACCAGGTCGGGAAAACCATAAAGAGACGTGGGAGATGCCAATAATTGTGCAAGAATGTGGGAGGAAAGCTCAAGCCTTTGCTCCCTTGCAAACAGGGTAGAGTCAGGATGCCAGCAGGCACATGCCATAAGCCAACATGACAAAAAATCAAAACCATCTTACCTAAACTGGCGTTCTAGTTGTTGGAAAATAGGACTCCAACAAGATTTATCTCCTTTTCTCTGTTTTCAATAAAGGTTCAGGTGCTGGAGAAAACCACCTTGAGAACGGCTCCTCGGTATTCTGACCGTTATGACTGACAAGCCATGAAGACATTGACTTCCAACTTTTGGGGGTCAATGAGGAGTCGCCAAGCCGATCAACGTCGGCTTGGACATCGACTCCAATTGACCCTTATTTTTTTATTTAGGGTTCAAATGGTGTACAATATGGTGGGCAAGCCTGTGTCCACTTTGACGTCCAATGGAAAACAAAGGGGGGGTCGGCTCGACCTCTGAAAGGCCGACTTTTGGAGTGGCATCGTGAGCATCTCCTACAAGATTCACGTGGGCTCTTTGCGCCGCCGTCACATGTGTTGTCCACACATGAGGCATGCACGATTGGCATGCTGGCTCCTCTCCAAGATAATGCATACTCGTTAACAGCCAATGAAAATAGGGTAGGTATGTGGCACTTCTACATACTTAACCTAGGTGGCATCCACATGACTAGACTAGATGCAATGAACAGCATTGCATGAGCCGCACAATCTCGGCCGCAGATTTCACAGGAATGAATGGTTTGGTGTCCCCCCACTCCCCCCGGGACCTTGTGCCGCGTATCCTAGGTTTTGTAGGGCAAACGGTTGTCCATTTTGTTGCTCTTCCCGGCATTCTGAGCTAAGGCCCTCTGACCAAGGGCCTTAGCTGCACCTTGCAGCACCACCATGGAGCCCATCACACCTAGGACTTGGTGAGATCCACCAGCACCACCATGGCTGGTGGATCTCGCACGACATCTTCGGCCATCCAGGGCACCTCCTCTGGCAGTCTCCCTTTCCTCATGGGATTTTCTCGTGCGTGTCCTCAGCAAGTTCTTCAAGCCAGTACCCACAGAAGCAGGCTATCCTGGCTTCTTCTGTGGTGCATGTGGCACCACCTACTCTGGTTGCAGTGACCGCATGTGGGAAACGTCAACAAGTGCAAGTATGCTCCAGCAGCGGCACGTGCGATGCTAGGGTTGCTTCCTCTCCCCCTTCCAGACGGCTTCAATGGCATGTACAAGGTGTTGTTCAAGGCGGAGGGCTCGGCATGGGGTACGAGGGACATCCCAGTCAACTGGTTGGACCTCCACCAGGCGCGTCAGCGTGAGCAGGCACGAGCATCAGTTGGTGTGCAGCAGACACCTGGTGAGCAGCAGAAGCAGCAACAACAGCAGAAGCAGCTGGCAACTTTGCAGTCGTGCAATGCCCCTTCTTTCAGCCCTATCTTCACGGGAACTCCTGCCTCGGCAGCCTCTCTCAGCTCAGCCAGGCAGAGCTTGATTTTGGAGCATCTCGCAAATGCTGTGAAATCGCAATGCCAGAAAACCATCGTAAATATCATGGCCAAGAATGCCTTACCCATCTCCTTCTGCCGGGACTCTTACGTGCTGGAGCTTGTGGAGGATTCCCGGAAGAAAACGGGCGGATTTAGGTTGCCATGTAAGGACAGGGTGAAAGAGGAGATTCTTCCTGCACTGGATAGGGAGCTTGCCGACATGGAGGTGCCACTGCGAAGTGGCTGGGACATCTTTAGCGTCTCCCTCGGAGTGGACGAGTGGAGCGACATTCAGATTCACCCAATCTACTTGGCCATGGCCTCCAACGCCGAGGGGTTTGCTCACCTCTTCAGCCGTGACACGAGTGGCTTGATCCGTGACGCCAACCATGTGGCTTGCGTCATTGATCAGGCCATCACTGAGGTGGGACCTGAGTAGGTAATCCTGGTAATCACGGACAACGCAAGCACCAACAAGAAGGCGTACAAGGCTTTGAGCGTGAAGTACCCTGCTGTCTTTTTCACTCACTGTGTCTGTCACAGTCTCAACTTGTGCCTGAAGGACATGAGGAAGATGGAATGGGGACATGCTGTCATAAGCAAGTGTGAGAAAGTGGTGACATTTTTCAGGAACAAGGACCTCCACAGGTCCTGGCTGAAGTCACAGTCCGGGGGCAGGGTGCTCCTCCCAGCTGCTGCAATATGTTTTGCATCTGTCCACAGGATGCTGAGCCGCCTCTTGGACATGAAGGATGTTTTTCAGAATGGTGGCAAGTGACAAATGGCAGCAGATGGGAGATGGCAGGGATGCTGGCTGGAAAGCCAAGAAGAAGGAAGTGTGCCACATTATCAGGATGGGTGTGTTCTGGCTCCAGGTGAAGGCGCTGATGAAACTCATGATGCCTTTTGTGCCTGCATTGCACATGGCTGATGTTGCTGGTGGAACTGCAGACATTGTCTACGAGGCCCTGTTGGACACAACAGAGGCTGTGCGAAAGCTTGGGCTTCCACGTGGACGCAAGCATGCACCGTGCAACCCAGCCTGGGTCAAGTTTGCATTGGAGCGGCTGAGCTGGCGATGGGATAACCAGATGAACTGTCCTGTTTTTGCTACAGCACGTTGTGTGCATCCGATGCACTTTGGGCACATGTTTGATGGTGACAAGAAGATGATTGAGGCATGGAACATGGTTGTTGTGGCCCTTGTTCTTGAGAAGGAAATTGAGGCCCTTGAGAAATAGCTAGAGGGGTTTGAGAACACACGGGTGACATGCAACAATGACCCCTTTTGTGCTAAGGACGTAGAGAAGGCAAAGGCAGCAGTGCAGCAGGTGGTGGCTGACAACATGCCAGCTTTCCGCTGGCATGCTAGGTTCATGACAAGTCTCCCTGTTCTCCGTGCATTATCCATGAGACTGCTCACACAACCATGCAGTTCCTTGGAAAACAAACGCATGTTCTCAAAGCAGGATCTGGTGCAGACAGCACGACACAACAGGCTGAAGGTCAGCACACTGGAGCTGCTGGTGCAGGTCAACGTCCGTGTTAACAAGTTTTACGGCAATAAGAAGGCACGCAGCCTCGCTGCCAACATCTTAAAAGCAACAGAGGACGACGAAGCTGAGAGTGGGAGTGAAGCAGATGGAGAGATTGGTGACGCAGACAAAGAAGACGGAGAGGACTGGGTGTGGGACCCCCTCATTTCCAATGCCGGTGATGACAATGAGGTCTGGTTGGAAGAAATAGGTGCTAGTGGCGAGGGTGCTGAATCTGGAGCAGGAGATTCTGGTGCTGTTGGTGAAGCGGATGCAGGTGGTGAGGGTGCTGAAGCTGCTGGTGCAGGAGTGGCGGCATCAGAAGAAGAGGAGGATTCTGAATATGATGTTGAGGAGGAAATGGAGGGGGATGATGATGAGAGTGAAGGGGCAAAGGAAGTAGAGGAGGTTGAGGAGGAGGATCTCACAGCTGAGAAGGAATTTGGAAGGATTCTACAGCTTGGTGTGTGGAAGCAGAAGGATGTGGAGGTTGCTTTGGAGTTGGAGCAAGCTGCAGCAACTCCTAGGGGCGACACTGGAAGTGCAGCAGCTGCTGGTGTAGGTGGTGGGACTTCAACTGTGTCAAGTCCATCTACAACAGCAGCAGCAGCATCTGTAGCTCTTCCTGCTTCTGCCAGGGCCATTGGGCAGTCTGACACATCTGTCATGGCTGGTTCATCCAAGGCAGCCGCTGCTAGGGCAGCTGCTCTGAAGACAGCTGCAACAGCTAAGGGTGTTGCTGCAAAGGCTGCAGCTGCCAAGGCCAGTGCTAGCAAGGCTGCTGCTGCCAAGGCTGGCGAGAGAGCATGCAAGAGCTGAGGATGTGTTTGTATTGTGAAAGTTCCAGTGCAATCTTATTCTTCTCAATGTCTAGTTTTATTGTGTTGCATTCAAACACTCTCCAGATTTGTCCAGTGATTTCCAAGAATGAGAGTATAGCCATAGCATGTAATGGATGCTTGGAATGTATGAGAGTAGATAGAATGAATTCTGTGTACTTCTGCCATGGGTGGTTCATCCAAGGCAGGATGTAGAAACAGAATGTGTAGAAATGCAAGGTGGAATGGTCTAGGCATTGAAACACAATTGAATGAGTGTATTGCACTTAGTATCTGATGCAACATGTAAGTTGAGAAGCACCTGCAAAGTGACATGTTGAGAGTGACTAGGTGCAACTTCTGGCATGTTTGGGTGCTTATGCAAAATCGACTTTGACCGAATTTTGCCAACATGGCGATGTCCGACTGTTGACTGCCAACTTGGGGTCGACTTCAACATGGAAAATTCATCATGGCTGACAAGTAAAGATTTCCCCCAAAACGTGACCAGTGTCACTCGTGTCTGGCTAGCGGAAAGAAACTGTTGCTCCTCTGCTTTGTCCTGTTCTGCAATAGATATGGAGGATTTTCATTCCCTTCAAGCTAAAGCCCAGAATAGTACTTTAATCCTTTTTCCCTTTGGTTCCACAGACCTCCCGGCTGTGTCTCACATCTGCCTTTCTTTGCTCACTCACTCTTTGCCATCCTATCAGTCTTCAAGCCTTTTGCATCCTCGTGCCCCGTTGCTCTTGCTCCCTCCCTCAACTCTGCTGAGCTTATCAAGGCTCTTCCTCCTGTCTACACATTCTCTCAGCGTTCCCACCATCTACTCTCCACTCAGACCCTTCACTGTTTTCTTTCGTGCCTGTTCTGTATCCTTTTTTGACCAACTATTTTCTCCTGTCCTAATCTCTTTTCTGTTGTCACGTTTCAGTGCTTCCACACTTCCTGCTGCTTCTGCCTTCTTTTGACGTGGTTTCAGAGCTTCAGGCAACTTTCCTTTGTTCCTCCTAACCAAGTCATCACATCCTCACCGCCATCACCGCCTCCTATTGACAACATCTCCTCCCGCACCTCCTACCACCACTACCACCCTCCATGTCATCTCTGCTGCCTCCATCTGTACTCTCACAGCTGCAACAATGACTGAGAGACGATGTTCCTCCCTGCGCCCATTGGACCCTATGTGGTGGTTTGTTGCCTCCAGTCTTGTCTTCAGCTTTTCTGTTTGCTCATCCAATTCTCCTTCAGCTTAATCCACAGTTGATATCAGCAGCATAGTCTTGCCTCACTTCTCAAAAGCTTCCGTGTCCTCTGCAATGACTGAGCCCTGAGTCCAAAAGAATGACCGCACAAACTTCCAATCTCATCCGTCACCAAGAGCTGAAAGCAGAATTTTAGCCGCACTATGCTGCCACTTTTGTTGAATTTTCTCACTGCTCTTTTATGTCAGATCTCCACTTTTGTTACCTGCCTGCATTTCTTTCATCTAACCCTGTATCCTGCAGACCTTGTACTGCCCTCTTTTCATCTATTGCTCCCACCTTTTGTTGTGACCTCATGGCAATGTCACTTGTCTGTTGCCGCCTCCACCTTGCAAAGTGCCTCCCCTACCTCCTCCTCCTTGAGCTTCTGCATCTACTCCAATATGCCTTTTCTGCATCAGCATCTTCCGCAAACCCTCCTTTGCCTCCTCACTGCATCATCTTCCCAATCCTTCCTCTTATGCCACCATTTCTCCTTGGAGTGCCTGTACTCCATGTGCTTTCTGCAGCAGTCTCCTCCTCTTTGTCCGCCTCATCAGGTTCATCTGCTCAATCTGCATTATCACCTTTTTTTCCAGCACTCTCCTTTATCATATTTCCCATCCTCCTCTTCAGCAGCCGCATCACCCTCTTCACCATTGCTCATCTCCATCAGCAACTTTACAATCATCTTCATCATCTTCAGCAATGATAAATCATCATCATCTATTAGCGCACATTGTTTTGCCCCTGCACCCAGTGCAGCTTTTCATCACCAATCCTCCCCTATCCGCTATCCGCCCCACTGCTTGGCATGAGGACCCACCGGGTTAACCGCCAATCTTCCGGTGACCTGCAGTCAACCTTTCTCCTTCATCAGCTCATGTGGTATTGCCAATGTGCCCAGATATCAAAAAAGATATAAATGAATCAGCCTTCCTTCAATCCCCATCTGAAGCCAGCACCACGACCTGCATGTGTAAGCTGCCAATCTCGCAGGAACCTGCACCTGCGCCAGCAACATTTTTCACACAGCGCGTTGGCTCTTGCCTTCCACTTGTCGCACCTTTACCCATCCCCATTATCTTACAAACGTGGTCTACGCCTGCACCCTTTCAGTTAGCATTCCTCAATCCTCACTCATCTCAGCCTGGCATGTGGACCTGCACCTGTTACTTCCCGCTTCACAGTAACCTGCCCAAGCTGTCACCATTATCATCTTGCATATGTGGTTTGCCCCTGTGCCCAGATCATCATTCTCACCAAAAGTGCTGTCATAAGATACCATCCTCATCACCCTCTTTACTCCTTATCTTCTGGTGAAAAAGGCCAACTTATCAAAGAACTTGGTGCTGGGCCATCGGAAAGCTTCGGTCTCCTTGCTTTGTGTGCTTGAGCTGATGGGAAGAACAAGACGTCACTCCTCCGGCCCAGCTCTTGAGAATTGCTTAAATACCACCATTTCTCTTGGAAACAGAGGACCAACAGTGGAAGAGCACCCTCTGTGCATGGCGTAGTGGTAGCTCCGTCCATCTGCATCACACCAGCATATCCACTACTCTTCATCTTTCCTCTCTACCTCTCCCTTGCAGTCATGACCAATGCATAGGCAGGCTGCCATATTCTTGATGAAGAGGGTCACAAAATCTACAGCTGATCACAGACAATTCTGACTGTTACCAGCATCATCTTCATGAACAAATATGGGATCCCAGACTTTATTCTTGGCATTTAGGAACATCAACAGAATTCACGTCAGCCTCCACACCTATTTCAGACAGAAGCGAATATTCTGGTGTAGGGCCGCAGAATTGGTCTTGCTTCCTTGAAAAAATCTGCTCAACTTATCAAGGTGCTTCCTCTTGTCTACACGTTTTCTCAGCGTGCCCATAATCTCCTCTCCACTCAGACACTTCACCGTTTTCTTTCATACCTGTTCTTGCTCCTTTTCCAAGTAGTTTTTTGCTCTCTTCTTCATGTCCTTGCTTTCATCACGTTAAAGAGCTTCTACACTTCCTGATACTTCTGCCTGATTCTGCTCCTTCTCATACAGAGTGTCATGTTATTCTGAAACTAGGTGGGAGAGACTCACATGCGTACCAGAAAGCTAGTGCTTAAATGTTCCATCAGCCATTTCTAGCACATGAGAGCAAAGTTACTTATCAGAAAGGGGATCCTGGATGTAGAGGATCCTCGGGAAGAGGATATCTCCAGCCTTGGTGTGCCCCATGTGGGGAATGACAAAGATAGCTAGCACAGCAGCAACATAGAAATCAAGGAATGATAGAGTGAGACAGAGAAGATTCNCTCTAATCAATGTTTTTGGAGACGCGCAAAGTAAGACATGAATGCAATGATTTTTAAGATGACAATGTGTGAGATGAATGAATGACCAAGATCAAACACTATGATTTCCACAGGGACTGGTGGCACTCCCACAGCACACAAAGTCACAGAGAGCCCAGAAAGATTAGAAAAAACAAAGATAGGGCCGCAGAGCCAGAAGCGAATATTCTGGTTCATGCAGAGCCAGAATCCACGTCAGCCTCCACACCTATTTCATGCAATGTTCCTGATTGTCTGGGGTCATTAGCTCCATTGGTCTTGCTTCCTTGAAAAAATCTGCTCAACTTATCAAGGTGCTTCCTCTTGTCTACACGTTTTCTCAGCGTGCCCATAATCTCCTCTCCACTCAGACACTTCACCGTTTTCTTTCATACCTGTTCTTGCTCCTTTTCCAAGTAGTTTTTTGCTCTCTTCTTCATGTCCTTGCTTTCATCACGTTAAAGAGCTTCTACACTTCCTGATACTTCTGCCTGATTCTGCTCCTTCTCATACAGAGTGTCATATTATTCTGAAACTAGGTGGGAGAGACTCACATGCGTACCAGAAAGCTAGTGCTTAAATGTTCCATCAGCCATTTCTAGCACATGAGAGCAAAGTNCACTCCCACAGCACACAAAGTCACAGAGAGCCCAGAAAGATTAGAAAAAACAAAGATGGTGCAGGCTCGGGTATCAAGATTGAAAGCTACCCCCGAACCTGAGCATCATATTTCCAAGGTCTGAATTAGATAAGGAATTGAATGGCACCGGATCACTGAACATGAGAGGGGAACAAGATCTTGACCCCAAAGCCATCTTCCAAACAGTTTTTGAGTCCAGTGCAAACAACAGGGAAAACAGTACCAAAGTAAGCCAAGGAATGCGTGAAATCACACAACATTGTGCAGGGACCATTAAGTTATTGAACCACGTCAGGACCATTGCACCTCTTGTGGGTTCACTAGAGCCGAGTCACAAAAGGAAGCCAAAAAAGAGCGATCCATGGGATCAGCAAGTTCCTCTACTTTGCAAATTTCTATTGTGGCTCCATGACAAGGAGACTACCAGCGAGAGTCAAAACAGCCCTGAGTGAATCTATAATGCCACCTCATTAGCTGAATTGAAGCATCAGGAGATGAAGAAAAAGCATCACGAGCAGCAAACATCCGTCAGGCTACATGAATCTCTGCAGCCTGCAGGGGGAGTGGGTCAAACACGATGTTCTTAATGGTAGAAATGGAAGAAGAAATGGATGCATGGGGGAAACCATAATGTCAAATTCTTGAAGGGATTGTGTACATGAGCACTGCCACCCTGGATAGGAAGAAAGTGTTATTTTATTGGAGGGAAGAAGTAGAAGGGATAACAAAATATGCTAAGGAAGGGGACCTATGGATTTATGAGAAACACCGCTTAGTACATGCCCTGGCTCACAAGTAGGTCACAATAACGCATAGTGTTCCTGGACCAAACACTAGCACACTGCTATGTTAACGTGCACCTCCATGCCAATGTGTTAAGTTGCACGGAGGTATCTGCTAAATTCCACAGTAAGCCAAACGTGGATAAGGGAAAGAATCTTAATCTCTGTGGCAAGAACTCAGGGGAAGTGGCGTGTTGACCATATTATATAAGAGCTATGTGAATTATGCACTGAAAAGAGGGCCATCAGAAGGCACCATAAGTAGCACTTTAGGTGGTACATCATTGGACCACTGATCCAGATGCTTTTCACGCCATTACAGTAAAAAATCGCACTGGTGTTCCATAGAACGTAAAATTTTCTAGAGAAGTGCATAGAGGAAAAGGGGCCATGTAGGATACGTGAACCTAAGCCAAGTGTTTACTGAACCCAGGAATCAGCTCAAATCAGTCGTTGCAAGGCACAGATCACAATCCGAGGGTTGAACAAATACCACAGGACATGAAAAGGTAGGAGCGTTTCTCTTCACAAGGGTAGAAAGCCAAAATGGCTCCCCCAATCTCATAACACATGAATCATCTTCTTGGGTGAGGAATCATATTGAAGGGTTCAAAACAAAGCTAAGCAGGCAGCATACGAGTAAAAATATTATCTTGAAGCTCACAAGTCACCCACTCAAACATACCACGGCGTAACGTGTGCGTGAATACTCACACTCCCCCAGTGTTGTATCATGCAGAAGCTCCATCCCCCAGTGTGAATATTCACATTTCTTGCTGAGGCAGCTTTAGGTGAATCAGGGTGAGGAAGGGCCTTGAGGCCTCTCCCCAAAGAGACACAATAATTCCAAGAAAAAAAGGAGTGCTTAATCACACTAGTTATAGCTATCCCAACAATAGGGGCCCAAAAAGTAGAAGCGGAGGACAGAACTGGGATCTTTGCAGGTATGGCGGAACCCATGCCCTCAGAACCAGGCCATTAAAGCCTGTACAAATTTCTCTTGAGAGAAACAAGGCTCAAGGCAACCGGAGTTGATTCATCCAGATCAGCATCCCCCTCCAGTTCAATCCTCATGAAGGTTTACATGACAACCCCTTGGATATCATGACATTGTCAGAAGAAAAACTGTCAAATAAGAGCACAGAAAAGGTGTTGTATATCCAAGGATTCAAAATAGATGTTGCTACGGGGAGAAAAGGGGAAGCAAAAGAAGAAACATCACCAAATGGAAGCATTAATGTCAACCCAGAAAAAGTCTTTCATGAAGGGTCTCCCGCGTATATTCGAACAATGGACACGACCCCGGGGTTTAACCACTGGTGCATCAGAACACAGGACAATGGTTGCTGTTTTCAGCTTCCAGTCACAGCAAGTACGTCAGCCAGTGTTTCTGATCAAGAAGTGGAGTGCTGAATCCGTCTGGTATGCTTGTCGTTTTTATGGGCTCAGGGAAAGGTTGGAAAAGACAGCCCCTTTGCTTGAGAACTCTACCCACTATACCAGAGCACTAGAGAAATGCAAAGAAGGTTATCAATGAGACAGCTTGCATTTTTGTTGAAGATGGGTTAGGCTGCAATCAATGTAGGTTCTTAATGATGTGCCACGGATTCCCAGAACCCCCAAGGAAAGGTGGGGACTTGTAGTCATATGACATGGTAGCTGTGCAATGTTTTGACTTCACCAGTACACTAGTGATACAAAAGGCATGCAATAGGCCAGCCAGCTGAATTTTCATTGTACATATAAGAAAAAGAGAAGCATTTCATGCATGAAGAAGATTCATTCTTTTTCTTTCCAACCTGAAAGTTTATGAATCATGTGAAATGTTGTGCTTGAGCAGTTGCAGTGTTCATTTTCCATGAAATGAAAGCGAATGAACAGCGAAATGCACCAGAGACTCAGAAGCAACAAGATAACTTATTGAAATTACAGATCTTGGATTTTAGTCCAAAACGTGTGCAACAGTGCCATGGTTATATCCCCTCTCACAAAAGATGCAAGAGCCCCTGCTTCATTGTTTCAGGAACCCCAAGGTGTCTGGATATATTTCTGTTATTCAAGCACCCTGAGTCACAACAGAACCAGGTCTGGTCTCAACCACATTGTCCCCAGAAGCTAGAGGGGGGGACGAGGGGTGGGGGAATAAGGCCCTCTCTGGTAGTTCCTGTTGAGGAACTGGATTCACGCAGCAGAAAGTGGTCCCTCTTGCCATAAACACACACCAAATTCAATCTTCTGTCTTTCTCCATTTGGGGCCATGTACAATCCAGACCAGGGAGATGATCCTAGACCATAGACGACTCTGGCCTGGGCATGTTGATGTTTGGTCTCCACAAGGCCTGAGATGAGGTTTAGAAGTAAAGAAGCAAAGAAATTATGCTACCCCTTTTAGCCCCAGTGTCACATCTCCAAGGAGACATTACAATATGGGGTTTTCATGCCCATGAGAGCCCCAGTTTGTAATTCCTGGACTAATTCACCACCAGCCTCAAACTAACCAGTCATGAAGGTGATTGGATTTATATTCCACTGAATCAGTTCAAATTTGGGGTGGCCCCAAGTTGGCCATTCAACGAAAGGAATCCATGGTGAAAATTCCTGCACCAGCATACCAAAGAAGGTGATTCAGAAGACAAGAAAAGGAAATAAAGGAGTTTTTGGTTTCGCGGTTTCTCTGAAAGGTGAGATTTTTTGGTCAACCGTGAAAACCTCTGGTATTGAGCCCCAGTTTGGTTTCACGGTTTCAGAGAAACCGCGAAACCAAAAACCCCTGCCTCCCTCCATCCCTCCCCCCTCCATCCCTCAACTGTGAAAACCTCTGGTATTGACACATAAGCCTCCTAGTGTCATGGTGAAAAACCAACCATGTAGCTTCCAAGAAGCTGCCGACGTTCTTTTTTGCAATCTTCCATAACAACCAAGATGTGCATGGGGCTAGGATATAACTCATGTCCTCTTACTTGGCCAAATCAACAAAATGGCCAAGTTAACCTCTAACCCACATGGTGTACTCACAGGTCATATCTCACAAGAGACAAAGCATAGTTGAGCCACACTACAACGGATATAGGGATCATACCTCCATTAGTGGCAAAGCTTGCGTGATCCTTCCTATGACATTGAACAAGGGGAAATTTTTTCAACACAAAGGAGGTTTGGAAGAAGCTTGAGTCTGATTATGCATCCAAGTCAATCCTCATGAACATGCACCTGTGTCGTCGCTTTCACACGGTGAAGATGGATGAGTCCGAATCCATGATTGACTACATCAACATAGTGAATTATCTCTCCGACCAGATTTCTCCAGTTGAGGACCCTGTCAAGGAGCCTGTACTCATGCTAACCATCCTCTCTGGCCTTCCTAGCGGCTATAATCCTCTCATTGTCGCCTTGGACTAGCGTGGTGACAAGCTCTCCCTCAACGGTGTTGAAGAGAGCCTTCTGTTTGAGGAGGAGCGGCGCAAGGGAGAGGAGGGCGGAAGCGGACTGGACGCCACTCTCATCACCAACCCTAGTCATGGGGGTGGTGCTGCACCAACTAGAGTCAATGACGGAGGATGGAAGAAGAAGGGGAACTGCCATTACTGTTAGAAGCCAGGCCATTGGGCGCGTAAATTCTGGAAGAAGAAGGTGAACCTTGCGGCTGGAGTGGGAGCGGGAAAGCAGTTCGATGCTTCCGCAAATGCAACAGATTGGGAGAGTGGATTTCTGGCTACCATCCAATTCATGCACGTCTCCGACAACACCGCCTAGTTCTGGATCATTGACTTGGGAGCCACACAATACATGACGTGTCACCAGGAGTGGTTTGTTGTCTACACCACCATTGAACCTCGTCGGATGTACATGGGGGACAACCATGTGCAAGTTGTGGTTGGGAAGGATGATGTTTTATTTTGTGCTTCCGTTGCGGAAATGCATGTGGAACTTTTTGTGAAGGGGGTGCTCCATGTTCCGAGTTTGGAAGCCAACTTCCTATCTGTTTCCTCTATCATCTCCAAAGGCATGGAGGTTTTCTTTGTGAATGGTGACTGTATCATCTCTGCACATGCAGGCAGTGTGATCGCAAAAGCAGGCAAGGAGGAGGGTTTTTACCGACTGTTTGTGGCATCAGAGAAGGAAGCCGACTCAGCATTGGTGGAAAGAGAGGGAAATCATGACATCGGCCTGTGGCACAGCCGGCTTGGTCATCTCGGCTTTGGCGCTATCATCTCCATGCAACAGATGGTCTGTGGTTTGGAGCTCAAGGAGGTGAAGCAGTCTGGTACAGTGGCTTGTAAGAGCTGCATTGAACGAAAGAATGTGTCCTCTCCATTCACAGGGGAAGGCTAGGGGGTGGCTGAGATTATGTCACTTGTTCAATCTGATTTGAGCGGTCGCATGCCATCACAGTGCTTTTCTGGCAAGTTGTACTTTGTCACACTCATTGATGACATGTGGAGGACGACGTGGGTGTCCTTCATAGCTGGAAAGAATAAGTGCTGTGATGCTTTCAAGGTGTGGGTTTCTGTTGCAAAGACGGAGAATGGAAGTTGGTTGAAAGTTCTTCACACCGCCGATGGAGGAGAGTACCTCTCCTATGACTTTAGCAACTACCTCAGGCAGCGTGGGATCGGACATGAGGTCATTCCACCTAGAACACTGCAGCTGAACAGCGTGGCTGAAAACGCAAACCACATGCTCGTGGAGTGTTTTTGCAGCATGCTCCAAGACGTGGAGCTCCCGCCAACCTTTTCGGTGGAATCAGTCAACACCGCCGTGTACCCAAATAACCAGAGCCCTATGCGCGCCGTGCCGCTTATGACACCGGAAGAGGCATGTACGGGGTG
Source organism: Penium margaritaceum (assembly GCA_023375785.1). NCBI lineage: Eukaryota > Viridiplantae > Streptophyta > Zygnematophyceae > Desmidiales > Peniaceae > Penium > Penium margaritaceum. The sequence goes on from SZWC01000756.1 coordinate 91,451, forward strand.
CAAGCCAATAGTGACACACCTGAAAGTTTTTGGGTGTGGTGCATTTGTGCATGTTCCTGCAGGCAGCCGTAACAAGTTGGATGCTAAGTCGGTGAAGGCTTCTTTCCTCTACTATGACACAATGGGATACCACCTCTATAACCTTGCTGCTTGCAAGATTATCCGCAGCCGTGACGTGGTCTTTTAAGAGGATGTGAAGGGCTGGGCTTGGACGCCTATGTCTGCAGTTCTATTTGCTCTCACAATTGTACCAGAGGTGGAAGATGAGCCGGTAGCACAAGAGGGCGGTGCTGAAGTTGGCGGTGACAGCAGCATCAACAAGGAGGTGGAAGGAGCTGAGAATGCGAAGGAGCCAACAGCCAAATCTGATAAGGAGGAGCAGCAAAACAATGAACAGAAGCTGCCACAAAAGTCTGCGTGGCTCAATGAAGGCGCAAATGACAGTGGGGAGCAGCTACGGCGGTCCGAGAGACTAACAGAGAAGCAGAGGCAGGAAGGGGAGTGTCTGAAGCTGTGCACCGCTCCACCACCAAGAGAGCCCTGTGACCTCGAGCTCCTCTTCCTCACCACCACCGATGACCCAGCCATCTTTACTAAAGCCATGCGCAGTGCCAAGGCGGTAAATTGCCATGCCACAGCAGACCATGAGTATGGTGCACTCATGAGGAGCAGCACCTGGACCCTTGAGGAAACTCCACGTGGCAGCCGGGTGATCAGGTGCCAGTGGATCTTCAGGCGCTAGCATAGTGTGGATGGTAAGATGCTCAGATGTACGGCTGGTTGCAAAGGGGTACATGCAGACTGAGGGTGTGGATTACTATGAAACATTTGCACCTGTCACAAAGTTACCATCCATCTGAGCAATCCTTGCTCTTGCTGCTGCTGTGGACTGGGAGGTGCACCAAATGGATGTGCCGTGTGCATTTCTGAATGGTGACCTTAAGGAGGCTCTGTACATGGAGCAGCCGGAGGAGTATGTGGTGGAGGGAAAGGAGGAAATGGTTTGTAAGCTTGTGAAGTCCCTCTATTGCCTGAAGCAAGCCCTGTGAGCATGGCACCACAAGGTTGATGAGAAGCTAACTGGCCCTGGTTTTGTGAGCAGCGAAGCTGACCATGTAGTTTCTGGACACAGGAAAGACGCAACCCAGGTTCTCATCTTGCTCCACGTTGATGATCTGCTCATTGCCTCCACATCCAAGTGATTTTTGACAGTGTGAAGCAATCCGCTGCTGCCATGTTTGACATGAAAGTCACGGGAGAGCTCAGTTACTACCTTGGCCTCCAGCTCAAGTGCGACCTGAAGCAGCAAACTTTGGAACTGTAGCAGAACACATACGCGAGCAACATTGTCAAGCACTTCAACATGGCAGGAGCGCGCAGAGCCGCAACACCACTGGAAGTGGGAGAAAATCTGAGCATGACACAGGCTCCCCGCAGAATGTAAAAGAGCAGGCGCATGGAAGCAGTGCCGTACCAAGCAACAGTTGGGAGCCTCATGTATGCATTAGTCAGCACGCGCCTCAACATCAGCCTAGCAGTAGGAGTGCTCAGCAGTTTTTGCGTGCTACATTGGGAGGCAGTTAAGTGCATGCTGTGCTACATGGATAGCAGCAACAGCCTTTGTCTCACCTTGAATGGCAACAACAGCCCCATCCTCATCGACGATTGCGACGCAGATTGGGGAGATGACCTTGACTAGTGGGTTCGTGTTTGTGCTTGGGGGAGGTGATATCAGTTGGAGGAGCAAGAAAAAAAAAGTGTATCGCCCTCTCCTCAAGTAACGAAGAATACATTGTCCTGAGTGAAGTAGGAAAGGAAGCCGTGTGGCTACGTGAGCTGCTGGCAAGCAATAGAAAGCAGCAGACCGCAGCGACCACCATCTATTGTGACAACATTAGCGCCGTTTACTTGACCAAGAATGCTTAGTTTCATGCCCGCACAAAAGCACATCGACCTGCGGTACCGTTTCATCTGTGAGATTGTCGCAAAGCAGGTGGTGCAGATCAGGTTCTGCCCTTGAAAAATGATGTTGGAAGAATTCTTGACCAAGCGGCTGGCAGCGCATTGCCTTCAGCAACTGAGGGGACAGTGCGGACTAGTGTGATTTTTGTTATCGCAAAGTGGGGGACTGATGGATATGAGGGTGTCAGGAAATGACAATAATAGTTTTCTTGATAAAAATGATTTGTTACCACAGCTTCACACAAGATGTTTCAAAGGTTCCAATGCACTTTACGGAACTCAATTTGGAGTCCGTTTGAGTGAGACATGGATTTTCGAAGTGTGGAAATCATTGGCTGGGTTCAAGTGACAACCGGAACACTTTCAGCACAAAGGTGGCCAGAATTGTTGACCAGGATGCCTGAGAGCAGCCTTCAAGGAGAAAAGACGGCTGGGGGACCTCCAAGAGACTTCAAGGAAGGAGTGGTCCACGATAACTGGCCGTGCAGGTCGTGCGAGACTTAACTTTAATGCATGAAAATGTGACTGCCGCTCATCCTGCTAGGTTAGGAGTGTGCTAGAGATTCAACTTTGACAGAGTGTATCTCAATGATCCCTTGCCCAAATGAGGTATGTAATTGCTTGTTAGAGATTTGTGATGATTTAATTCTCAAGAGTCCATTCAGACATTTGCGTTCTCTGCAAACCTACATGCCCTTCCGCAATTTCAGTCTGTGAAACCTGCAACTCCCTCTCACAAACAGTTGTTCCTGCCTAGGCAGTTGTTGGTGAGCCTGATCACCTCCCTAATGGCTGCCCCAGTTTTCAGAAGGGTGAAATTTCAGGTGGCCTCCCACTATAAGAGTAGGAATTTAGAGTTTCAGAAAGGGAATAAAGAACATTTCATTTTGTTTTGGACATGGCCACAACGTAAGAAGTCATAGTGCCAGTGAAGAGCTTTCCAATGCACTAAACCACAAAAAACTCCGCCAAGTGTAGCCCAGGTTTCCCTTGGCAAAGCACAGGGCACACCCAACATAGAGAATACTAAAGCCTCCTGTTGTTTCTGCTTGTCGTGGCATCTTTCCTCATAGACAGAATGCCTTCCTGTAGGTGCAAAACCTTTTGGACATGATATAGAGATTACCTTCACTTTTGCAAAGTGACTTAGTTGCTTTTATGTTGAGTTTCATGGTGAGGGTTGAGAGGGTTTGAAAATCTATCCGTGGGTCTGCAGTCAGAATTTTGACTCAGTCTTTGATTAAAAACTCGTACTACTGAGTCAGATCCCAAGGCAGGAATTGTACCCAAGTCCCACATTTCAAATCTGTACTACTGGATCCGGGAAAATCATCTGCTGGATGACTTCACATTTATCTGTTGGATATCTCCACTATGTTTATCTTTTTACTCACATCTGGTGAAAATTCTCACTGGACGCTGAGTCTGACCAACCCCCCAAGTCATCATGCTTACCTCAACTTTGAGAGCTTGTGACTTCCTTGAAACGTCAAGAAATTCTGGAGATTCAACTTGAACCCAATTCAGCAACTCTCAGCAGCAAGCTTTTTATGTGGATTTGGTGTGATCTACAATCTGGAAGACTAAAATGTAAGGATTGTTCTCCCTCTGGCAGCTTGTAGGCGCCCTCCGGCACAGCACTCTGGCATGTGGTGGGGAAATTAACAGATTAGATACCTTTTCACCTCCCATGCCCACTGCTTCTGCTTGCTGAAACTCATGTTTCGCTATGTCCTCCAGCCCTTAGTAGCTGGTCATCATGTTTCCAGCCACACTCGTCGTGTACCAATCCACGGAGTGCACTTTCACCAAGAAATTGGCAAGCATGCTGTGCATGCTGCAATTCTGCAGCACCAATTGTCTCTCCTCCACCATGTCTGGTGAATAATGGTAATGCACGTCGATGTGATCCGTCCTCATCTGCTGCATCGGGTTGTTGATCAGTGAGATGGAGCCGGTGTTGTACTCTTGCACCACCATTGGATCTTGCTGCGGCATGCCCAGTTCCCCCAGCAACGTCACTGCCTCCTTGACTTCCTTAGACAATGCGATGTACTCTGCTTCCAGTGTGGAGGTGGTGACGCAGTCCTGCTTTCTGTTGCACTAGGAGACTGCTGCACCTGCAAGGAAGAACACGTAGTGGGAGGTGAATGCTTGCCCATTCATGTGGTTGGCGTAGTTTGCATGTGTGTAATAGACCAGGCACAAGGGGTGGGACCGCCCTTTGCTTTCAAACCTCAAGCATGCTTGCCACGTGGCCTGAAGAAACTGGAGGCCAAAAACCTTCTTGCCTGGCCCATCGAGTAGGCCAGGTCTGGTTGCATTGCCGCCATGGCATAAATGAGGCTGCTCACCACTGATTGGTATGGCACCTCTGCTATTTCCTTACTCTCCACTTGTATTTGCGGGGCCATCGCCACACTCAGTTTATTGGCCATGGATACTGGAAAACTGACTTGTTGAAAACATGAGATCCCTACCGCTTCAGCACCTCTGCTAGGTATTTGACATGCACCAGCTCAAGCATGCGCACCCTTTGGTTCCACATAATGCTCACCCTGAAGTAAAAATCCAGCTCCCTCATACCCAGCATGTGGAACCTGTTTCTCAGCTGGTTTTTGAGTGGTTGTAGGCCTGGCAGGTTTCAAGAGCACAAGACTAGGTCGTTGACACAGAGGGTAATGTTCTGATGGAGATGTTTGTTGTAGTGCACGTACACGATGTGATCCAGATCACACTGCTTCAAACCAAGCTGTGCCATGAAGCTTCCCATAAGTTGGTACTCGCACCAGGGTGAGCTTTTCCGGAGCTTGCACACCTCGCCCTCTGGTGCCTCCACCCCTTCCGGCACTTCTATGTAAATCTCTGTGTCAAGGGTTCCATGGATTAATGTCTTCTTCACATCCATCTGGTTGAGCTCCATATTCTTTGTGACTGCCACCACGAGGATCAATGGGATTCTTTTTAACTTGGTAATTGGGATAAACTTTTTGTAGTGCTCGCACTCACGTTTCAAGTACCCCTTTGCCAATAGCCACACCTTACAATTTTCCATAACCTCTCCTGTGTGAAAATTTTCTTAACAAACCAGTTGAATCTGATGATCTTAGCATCAAGTTTCCAGTCAATGAGCTCCTACGTGTCGTTCTTTGTCATGGACACCAACTCTATCTTTTTTGGGGCATCTCATTTTCCCCCTCTTTCTGCACGCACTCTTGCATGTTCTCCTGCTCCCTTGATACAACAACCATGTATCACACCATGCTCATTGATCCGCTGGTACCTGTGTCAATGTGCTTGCCTCCTCCCTGCTGTGTTCTGCCTCCTTGCACTGCAGTCATTCTTCTGCCTCCGCACACTCTGGCAAACCATCACCCGGATGTCTCTCTGAGGGTCTCTCCTGCTCCATTGAAACATCGTCCAGACAACCATTGCATCTGGAAATCTTCCTCTGAAGTCTGATATGTAGTCTGCCAGGATTATGCGACTAGGCACCCTTTGTGCCTCATGCACCGGATCTTTCCGGTGGACGTTCAGCCTCACTACATCAGCATTGGAATCCTCCACATCAGCTGATACCTCTGCCACACTGCTGTGCTCTTAGACCGCTACCTCAACTTCAACTTCTGACAGCTCATTCATATATGAAAGAAGCTGGAATCGCTCCCGCTCCTTGGGAGATTTTGGGACACCCGCTTCATCCAGTGTTGCGCTTGTTGTTCGCTGGAGGAGCCCTACAACGACAACATAGCAACGTTCTACAACGTTGTTGCTACGTTGTGTTGTAGGGCCAATAGTGACCCCGGGTTGTCGAGAACGGGAATTTTGCCATACACACCCCTAGCACTTCGGAAAATGGGAAAAACACAGGGACCAAAAAATCGACCCCGGAGCTGACTCACTCATTCTCAGTATTGAAATCGTTAGACGTTGCTAGAGTTGCTGCTGTGGCATGCACTGCATGCCTGACATGCTTGCATGGTACACGTCAGCTGTTGTAGCCCATGTATTGGCTGCTCAGGGTAGAAGTGACATGAACAAACAAATAGCTGCTTGCTTTCTATCGAGTGGAATCTACAGCTGGACGCCCCTCAGCCGTTCCGCTAATTTCATCCACGAAGATATTTCTACATTTTTTTGAGGATTTTAAAACAGGTTTCGACATACCGTACGTAAGCATTTCTGCATTGATACACTCCATGTTTCATTCTAACCGTAGGTTTGAACAGAAAAGACAATAAGTGCGTGCGCTCCCACGTTCCTTGGATTTCTCGAAAATGGATGGACATGCATCGCCATTGTGGATGCCACATCGATCATTGGTGAAGCTTGTACGGCCACGATGCTGTCATGCAATCATCAACGTCAGCGTCGCGTCGATTGGTGAAGCGTGATGTGTCGCACTGCTGCACTCGCGCGTCAGTCGAAGCGACCTGTCGTTCGGACGGGCTGAAAGAGCTTTGTTGGCAGTAAGGCACTGCCCTTCTCTTCACCGTCAGCGTTGCACACCAAGTGTCGTTTGGCACTTGGTGTGCGACAACAACTCACAATGGCAAGCCATCAGACCCCGTCATCCTCACAGCCCTCCAGGGGAGCCTCTAGTGCTGCAGGGAACGTCCTGTCCCCCAACCCATCCTATGTCACCGAGCCATTTGATGCCTCCCGATGGAATCCTCCATGGAAGCGTCAGGTCTTGGGGGACTACCTGACGAAAGAACTCAGCAAGCACTGCGAGCCATACCCGACCAAGTCCAAGAAGGCAGGGTGGAGGTGTGGTTCCTGCCGCACCATCAAGTCTGGCCGCTGCGACCGCATCCGCGGTCACTTCTCTGGAGACAGCAGTAGCATCGGCAAGTGCCCCCATGTTCCAACAACGTGCCGAGACGTGCTTGGCCTAGAGCGCGAGCAGCCACTGCCGGCCGGATGGAAGCCACACAAAGAACTTCTGTACAAGGGGCTCGGTCCAGAGTGGGATACCAAAGACAAGCCCATTGCGTGGGTCAAGCTGTGGGAGAAACTGGAGAAGAAGACGACAGCAGCAACAGCAGCTGCAGTGACCTTAGAACCAGACAGTGACGGTGACGATGCCCAGCCTGGCAGCAGTCAGCAACCTCGGCCAGCCGTGTCTGCTCTACTCAGCCCAGCCGACAAGGTACCTCTGTTTGACATGAGGCGAGCCTCCAGTTTCTGGCAATCTTCCATGGACCAGCACATTGAACATGGTCATAACGACAAGTACCAGCTATCCATTGTCAAGCTCATGTGCATTTGAGCTCTCCCAATCTCATTCTGCCGTGAAGGTGTGCTGCTAGAAGTGGTGAGGAATGCCAGGAAGACCAGTTCAGGGTTCAAGCTACCAAGCCGCAATACCGTCGTCAGTGATCTCCTTCCAAAGCTAGACAAAGAGCTAGAGGAGTTGGATGCTCCCATGAAGCAGGCTTGGGACTTCTACAGCGCGTCTGTTGCCATGGACGAGTGGGCCGACCGACAGCTCCAGCCCATTTACAATGCCATGGCCTCCAATGCACAGGGTTCAGTTCACCTCTTCTCCAGAGATGCAAGCGGTCTCAGTCGGGATGCAGATCACACTGCAGCCATGATTGAGGCCGCCATAGAGGCGGTGGGGGTGGGCAGAGTGGTGTCAGTGATCTGCGACAATACCTCGGTCAACAAAAACGCATTCAGTGACCTCAAAGCAAAGTACCCAAGTCTCTTCTTCCATGGGTGCTGTGCTCACAACATCGACTTGGTGATGAAGGACATCGGTAAAAGTGAGTGGGGTGCATCTCTCATTTCCAAGTGTGAGAAGGTTGTCTCATTTGTGAGGAACAATAACTTGCCACGGTCGTGGCTTTGTGAACGGACAGGATGGAAGATGCTCGTGCCACGGTGTGAAACCAGGTTTTCATCTGTTTTTCTCATGGTGGAGCGGCTATTGGATCGGAGGGAAAATCTTGAGACCATGGTGGACAGTGAGATGTGGACGCAGATGGGCTGCAGGCGGGATGCTGGGTTTAAGGCCAGGAAGAAAGAGGCCCGCCGCCTGATTCACCGGCGGGTGTTCTGGCTGCAGGTGCGGCAGCTCTGGGACCTGCTTGAGGCTTTGGTGAGGGCTTTCCGGGTGGCAGACAGGCCGCGTGGCATGGCAGGTGAGATCTACGAGGGTTTGTTGGACTGTTCGGAGGAGCTGAGGGCACTGATTGTGAAGAAAGGGAGGAAGCCTGCCAAGGTAGCCAAGGTGCACGTGCAGTTTTCTTTGACAAGGCTGAAAGCACGCTGGACTAAGGACATGGCCTGCCCGCTCTATGCTGCTGCTAGGAGCTTGCATCCTGAGCACTTTTGCAATGACCTGTCTCTGGACTCTGCAACTGTGCAGGCATGGCAGGCAGTTGTAGACGAAATAGAGCCAGCAGACAAGCATGACACCCTGCTGAAGGAGATTGATGCATTTCAGAGGGGGCAGGTGATGCTCAACCTAGTGCCAAGTGTGACTGCACCAAAGAACGCAAAGGCAGTTGCTGCAGTTGCCAAAGTGCAGTGCCGGAGCATGACACCTGTTGAGTGGCACGTGAATCGCATGCACTGTATGCCTGTGCTGCGTGACTTGGCTTTGCGGGTTCTTTCCCAGCCCTGCTCCTCCTCAGAGTGTGAGCGTGTTTTTTCCATGCATGAGCTCATTCACACTTCTCGTAGGAACCGCCTGCTGGTGAGGACGTTGGATTTGCTGGTGCGCTGCAATGTGCGTCTTCGGAAGCACTACGGAAAAAGTGCTGGTCGAGTGGCAGCACGCCTTGTGGCAGCAGCTGATACAGCAAGTGAAGTTGATGATGGGGAAGAGATCAAGGATGATGGTGAGATTGTGGCAGTGGGAGGAGAGGTGGAGCTACTGCATAACGAGGATGATGAGGGCAGCAGCAGTGAAGAAGGGGAGGACGAGGGGGAAGAGGATGATGCAATGGAAGCTGATGATGATGTCATTGAAGTGATGGCAAATTTTCGTGTCATGGTTGACAACCCCATGTTGCTGCATGCTCGGTGAGTGCGCATGCGTGAGGAAACACCAAAAGCTGCCTCAGAGGAGCAGCAAGGTACCAGCAGCCAGACTGGGGCAGCAAAGGCAACACCAGCAGTATCAGATGCAGGGAATCTAGCAGCAGCAGATTCAGGGACTCCAGAAACAGATGAAGGGAGCCCAGCAGAACCTATGCAAACTCCAGCAGCAGCAGAAGGCAGTGCAGTGGCATCTACTAGTGCACAAATTGCAAGCAGTCAAGCTGCTACTGGCAGTGCAATGGCAGCAGGCACTACATCCCCTGTTGAAAGAGCACCTTCTGTAGTTGATGGTGCCATGGCACCCATCAGTACATCAGGAACCAAGCGTGCCAATGCAGCAGACAAACATGCTAAGCGTGCACGTGGCAGGAAGTAGTCAGCAGTGTGCTTCAAACTTGCAAAGTGTGAAAATTCTATCTTTTTCCATCTCATGTGTTCATCTTTGCTATGTGTGATTGCTGGTCTTGTACACTTACTGGCCAAAGTGTTTTGTCTACTTAGAAGTATTTTTATGCTCTTCATGCTGGAGTGAGATGTGACAACATCATGCTTGGAGGTGTGCATCACCATGCTCAAGTGCAGAATTACACAAGTGGTAGGAAGTGTGCAAATGTGATGTTACTGTAGTGTTGAAATGTCGAAGTGTCAAAAAAAAATCCAGAAACATTTTTATGTGCAAATGCAGGAAATTTTTCATTTACCCTACTTGCCCTGCCATTTTTGCCACTAAAACCACCATAATGCCTGTATTAACAACGTTGTTATTGAAGCTTACTACAACGTTGCTTGTTGTTAAAAACGAGCAACGTTGTTGTGGCGTTGTCTGTTGTCCTGAGAGCAACACTGGCTTCATCGTTGCTGAAGCTTTGCTGCTCTTTGAACTTAATGTCATGGTTGCGGATGATGAATTGCGTGCACAAGTTGCAGAGCCAATATGAATGATGCATGATCTCTTAGCTGATGAACAGAAAAAGCTTTGCCTTTGTTTCCAACTTGATGTCGTGCTGTTGTGTCACCTCTACCATTGCATGCGCCTTGCACCCGAACACCTTTGGGTGTACCACAATTGGCTTGTACCCCCTCCAAACCTCCTGTGAAGTCCTCCAGCTGCCCTTACCATTCACAATTTCTTTTGGGGTTAGGATGACGGTATAACTTACTGTACGGACAGCTTTGGCCTAGAAGCTTTGAGGCAACCCTGCATCCAAAAGCATTGTCGGCACCATGTTCAGCAGAATCTATTTTACTACCTCTGCCACTCCATTAAACTATGGTGAGTACAGCTTCATTGGTTCAAATTTGATGCCTTGCTGCTTCAGCCACCCGTTGTTGCCCATGTACTCTCCGCTGTTGTTGCTTTGTAGTGCTGTGGCCTTCCGACCATTCTGCTTTTCTGCTATTGTAACAGACCCCCTCAACCATTCCAGGATGTTGATGTTTCACTTCATGAAGAACAAAAAGTTCTTTCTTCTGTATTCATTGATGAGGTGATGAATTATCTTAAGCTGATGTTGGACAACATTCTGAATTCTCCACAATCGCCATCGTGCATACCAACTAGCAGGTCTTATGCGCAAGTTGAATTTTTGTTGAATTTCTTGCATGTCAGTTTTTCCAAAATGCAAGTCTTGCACTTCTTGTGTGCCACTACATCTTCTCACACAACTGCTGCACCATTGCTGAGGATTCCACATACCGCTTTGCACGTTGCTGTCTCCTTGATGGTTGCAGGGAAAGGATTCCCTAGTGATGGGTGCGAGAGCTCTAGATGAGCCCTCACTCCCTTGACAATGTTGATGATGTGCTCTTGCCTTTCTGCTCCATCATCCATGCCACAAGGATCACCTTGGTCTCCATGATATAGAGCCTGCCCTTGTGCCTTGAGTCCAGCACGGCCTCGCTGCTGCCATTTGTGCCCACCAGTGCGCCTTCCATGCGAAATGGTGCCTCATACCCTTTGTCTGTCAAGCAAATGACACTCAAAATTTCAGCCAATCTGGGGACGTGTTGAACACCATAGACAACACATAGCAACTTCTCACTTTCCACCACAACTTCGACCCTCATGTCACCTTGGCTGGCCGACGCCTCAATTTTTTCATTCACAACCACCATTGAGTACGAAATAATACTGTACATGATACACCCACTTTCTTGACCTGTGCATATTCCCTGGCCCCAAAATCCAACCATTTCCTGTTGGCCTTCTTGACAAATTGGTTTTCTTCTGCCATCAAGGAGCAATGGTTTACCTTTGGCATCATTGCCGCCTGCTTTCGCCTCCTCCATAAATTTCCAGACCCAGCAGCGTTCCTTACCGCAGAACTGGCACACAAATTTCCTGGCGCCCTTCTTGCCATTTGTATTTCCACTTCCTCCCTTGCTCCCCAATACGCAAGGTGGTGGATGCGGGGGCATCCACCACCTTGAGTATTGGTGACAAGGAACAATGAGGAAGAAGGGACCTCCCTGGAGCTCTGAAGTTGCACCTTGTTGTGGATGTACTCCGTGACCCAATGATAGGTGAGCTTGTCCTCCGCCCACCCTCCGAAGATGGTGATGAGAGGGCCCTAACTGCCATGTAGGGCTATGAGGCGAGCTTATAGCTGTGGTTGATCTTCCACCACACAGAATTGTGTTACAAGATGAGCAACTAGATTCTTCTGCATGGCAGAAGTGATGTAATCTCCCATCTAGACTCTCACCATGATCAGCTGCTTCATTGCAAAGATTCTATTCGCAAGCAACTTGGAAAAGGAGAAGGCACATATTCTTTGCCAAGATTTGGCTGCCAGCTTGCATCCATTGAAGTGGCCCCATTGTGGCTCAGCTGTCTCAGCCACCACGATCACTCTTGTGTTATTCTCATCAAAGATCTGCTTCTCTGTGTCCACAGTTGTCACCTTGTTCAGAACTCCTGCTTCCAACATGACCTCTTATGCACAAAGTGGAATGAAAGATGCCACCTGCATATCCCAATTCCAGGTCCACCTTTACTCTTCTACATGGGCTACGTCTACAGATTTTGTGCCATTGTGCAACCCTCTAGTTTGAAAAATTCTCAGACCTTACAGCAATATCACCTGTGGGGGCAATCTTGTACGCTGCGGAAGGCATACACCTTTTCAGGGTAGTGAGCCATGTTGCCTTTGACTTCCGACTTGAGGGGGTCAAGTCGGAGTCGCCAAGTCAGTCCACGTCGACTTGGAAGTCGAGTTGACTTGACCCCCTCCTTCATAGCCGGGTCTAGTTTTTACCCCATGTGTCACAATGGACTTGACAGGCATTGACAGGCATTTTTTTTTTCCTGGGGGCGGGCTCAAATCCCGCTGTGCCTAGCAAGAACTCAATGTCTTATGCGCTTTTCCATGCTGGATGGTTGATGCTCTCGATGTCCGTTCATTGGTGCGTCATATTACAAGCAATATGTGTCAGCAAGGCTTGGCTAACGGCCAAGCATTGGTCCTGCATGGGAGATATGACATGGCCATGCGTGCTTAAAGTGTGGGTGGTGCGTGTAAATTGTGTGTGAGCCTGGTGTGCTTGTTTCACGGTGTTGAACAAACCAATCGGAGGCCTTCTTGCACGTCACGGAAGGATGACGTGTGTGACATGTGACAACTGTTTGATGAGTAGTCTCAAAAACCACGTAGCAGTTTGACAAACCCGTACATAGAGCATCCACCGTCGGACACTCCGAGGAGCCCACTTTCTGGCATATCCTTGCCATGCAGTTGTCCAGCTGAGCTTCACTCTGCCCCAGTCGGCCACCATGGCTGGGAGGGGTCAGCATCCCACATGTGCACAAGTGGCTGCCTCACGTAAGCTCCCTGTACTTCCTCGTCCGTGCGCTCAGCAAGTTCTTCCGACTCGTACCTACGCAAGCAGGCTACCCAGGGTTTCAGTGTGGAGCATGCAGTGTCATCAAGTCAGACGGTTCAGACCGCATCCGCGATCATGTTGGAGCAGCTGTGCACAACATCGTGAAGTGCAAGTACCCTCTTGCTGCTGCCCGGGCCATGCTCAGCCTCCCGCCTCTGGCTAGCCCTCCAGACGCCTTCGTTCCATACGACGAGAAACTTTACAATGACCAAGGATAAGCATGGGGGACGAAGGACCAGCCCGTGGACTGGCAAGCACTTGTCCGAGAGCGAAAGAGACAGGAGGCAAGAGCAGCGGTTGGTGTGGGTGCAGTTGGTGAAAGCAGCTGTCCGACAGACGGCATTGACAACCTTGCAGGCAGAACACCCGCCACCATTCCTGACTCACTGCGCAGCTCCACTCCTGTGTCAGCTTCCTCTCTCAACCTGGCACAGCAAACCAGGATGCCCGAGCACAATTCCAATGCTGCCAACTCTCAGTGCCACAAAACAATTGTGAAGATCATGGCAAGGAATGCTCTGGCGATTTCCTTCTGCCATGATCCTACCGTCTTTGAGCTGGTGGAAGACGCACGGCGCACAACCCCGGCCTTTACACTGCCCAGCCAAGACAGTGTCACTGACATCATCCTTCCGGCACTGGATGTTGAGCTCGAGGAGTTGGAGGCCCCTCTTCGCAGCGGATGGGATATTTTTGGGGTGAGCATAGGAGTGGACGAGTGGTCTGACATTCAAATCAGGCCAATCTACTCAGCCATTGCAGTGAACTCTGAGGCCGTGGCTCACCTTTTCTCGAGAGATGCCAGTAGTGTTGTCCATGATGCCAACCACGTGGCAGTCGTCATCGACGGTGCCATTGCTCAAGTCGGTGCTGAGAAGGTGGTGATGGTCATTACGGATAACGCCTCCACCAACAAGAAGGCCTACTTGGAGCTGAAGAATAAGTATCCATCTGTGTTCTTTACCCATTGTGTTGCACATTCCCTGGACCTGGTTTTGAAGGATGTTGCTAAGACAGAGTGGGGGGCGGCTCTGATTGCCAAGGCTGAGATAATTGTTTCATTCTTCAGGAACAAGGACTTCTTGAGATCCTAGCTGAAAACAGAGGGAGGAAAGGTGCTTCTGCCAGCTGTTGCTACTTGTTTTGCATCCGTGCACAAGATTTTGGAGTGTCTACTGCAAATGCGTGACATTCTGGTGAACATGGTCAACTCCACAAAGTGGTCAGAGTTTGGAACTGTGGGCAAAGATGCAGGATGGAAAGCTAAGAAAAAGGAGGTGCGGCGGCTGGTCAGGATGGGAGTCTTTTGGGTGCAGGTGAAAGCCATAGTGAAGCTGATGTTTCCCATTGTTTTGGCTCTGCGAAAGGCTGATGCAGCAGATGGAACTGCTGGAATTGTGTTTGAGACTTTACTAGAAAAAACTGAGTCTTTGAACAAGCTTGCTGTCTCTCGGGGTAGGCGCCGTGCTTCGTGCAATTCGCAGTGGGTGAAGTTTTCCCTTGAGCGCCTGAGCATGCGTTGGACTAATCAGATGTCGTGCCCCATTTTTGCCGTAGCACGTCGTTGACACCCGCAGCATTTTGGCCACAAATTCAATAGTGATGAGAATATGATTGAGGCCTGGAACACAGTTGTCAATGCAATTGTGCCAGACAGCCGAGAGTAGGACGTGCTCTGCGCTGAGCTGGAGGGGTTTGAGAATGGACGGGTGACTCCTGAAGAGGACCCTGCAAAGGCGAGGGACGTGCAGCGGACCAAGGAAGCTGTGCAGCAGGTGATGGCTGGTGAGCTGCCAGCATACAAGTGGCAAGCCCGCCACATGACAGGCCTCCCAACACTGAGAGCCTTTGCCATGAGGCTCTTGGCGCAGCCGTGCAGCAGTTCTGACCACGAGCGCATGTTCAGCAAACACAAGCTGATCCAGACCGCATGATGCAACAGATTGAAGGTTAAAATCCTGGAGCTGCTGGTACGTGTCAACATGCGCCTGACAAGGATGTACGGGAAGAAAAAAGCAAAGAAGATGACTGAGATCAAGCAGGCTGTAGAGGAGGAGGCTGGTGACAGCGACAATAAAGCAGACGGCGAGGTTGAGCCAGACGAGGAGGAAGATTAGGTGTGAGATCCACAGATTGCAGATGCAGCAGACGGAGATGACTCAGAGGTGGCCAAGGTGAGGGCCCATTTGGCAGGGGAGGAAGGATGCAACACTGAGGATGAGGATGACGAGGCAGAGGATAATGAAATTGACAAGATGGAGGAAGATGGAGGAGGATCTAGCAGTGGGAACGAAGAGGATAGGGAAGAAGAGGAGGAAGAGGATGTGAGGCAGATTTTGAGGAAAGGAGTTTGCAAGAGGAAGGATGTTGAGGCAACATCTGGCTTAGTATGGGCAAATGCAACATCAGGACTGACTGGGACTGGTGCAGCAGCAGGGTCATCTACAGCAGCAGGTTCTGCACNACGAGGAGGAAGATTGGGTGTGGGATCCACTGATTGCAGATGCAGCAGATGGAGATGACTCAGAGGTGGCCGAGGTGAGGGCCCATTTGGCAGGGGAGGAGGAAGGATGCAACACTGAGGATGAGGATGACGAGGCAGAGGATAATGAAATTGACAAGATGGAGGAAGATGGAGGAGGATCTAGCAGTGGGAACGAAGAGGATAGGGAAGAAGAGGAGGAAGAGGATGTGAGGCAGATTTTGAGGAAAGGAGTTTGCAAGAGGAAGGATGTTGAGGCAACATCTGGCTTAGTATGGGCAAATGCAACATCAGGACTGACTGGGACTGGTGCAGCAGCAGGGTCATCTACAGCAGCAGGTTCTGCGCCTGCAAGAAGCTCAGCTGCAGGGGCAATGGGTTCAGCAACTGCCAGTGATATAGCTAAAGCGTGCATCAGGGGTTTAGCAGCAGCTAGTGCTGCAGCTGTAGGTGTAGCAAGCACAGAATGCCCCAAGAGGATCCGCAAGGGACTTTAACTTGATTTCATGTACTTGTGCTTTCTTGTGCTTACAAGTTTTTCATTCCAGATTCAGTGCAATGTCCATTTCCAGTTTACTTAGTGTGCCATGTCTATGTCATTCATTGACAAACTCTGACTTGCTTAATATCATAGAGAAGATCACCCAAGTTCGTCACAGATCAATAACTTCTTCAGCTTGGGCTTAGAAATATGGAATGGTATGGTCATGCACATGTCTTCTCAAGATTGGCCAGCACAAATGCAGGAAACAATGGTTTAGAGCATAATTGTGCAAAGTAAATTGATGAAGATGGATGTGGAGGAAAGTTAGCCTTGAACTTAGCCTTTTTTACTCTGTTGGAAACCCCGACTTGGATAGGCAAAGTCAACTTGGAGAATCATGCTAAGTCGAATTGGTGCCGACTTGGTGACTCCACGTTGACTTCGACTTTGAAAAGGCAACATGGGTAGTGAGGGCCATGGGCCCCCAAACCTAAGTAAAAAAAGTGGAAGCTGAAGTTTCTGGACTTCCCATCTGGTTCAATCTTTCCCTCAAAAAAATGTAAAGACAAGGCAAGAGCTTTGTGGTTGCCTCACACTAGGTGACAACGAATTTAGGAAAAGTCAGGTTTGTGAAGGGAATAGAGCAAATCTGTGTATGAACATGACCATGATCTTATGAGCCATGATGATAGTTAAATACTGTCATTGCACAAAACCACGTGCAATTTGGCCAAACGTAGCCCAAGTTACGCTTCCCGAAGCACAAAGCACATCCACCACAGAAACTGTTAACACCTCCTGTGGTGCCCTTCCATGGTGACGAATTTCCCCACATGCAAAATACTTTTCTGGATGGAAGGATCCCTTTGCACATGCTGGAAGGGTCACGGGTGTCAGGATGGAATCCACGTGGTGCTGTCCCCAAGTTTCTCTAATCGCCTCTAGTGGTTCACTTCTTTTGTTTGGGCCAATCTGAGACTGAGCGTGAGCTTTCTGGTGGCATCATGCTATGTGAGCAGGCATCTAGAGACAGTCACTTTGGCGGAGGGCATAACGCGATTTTGCATTGGTTTTTTAGCATGGACATGATGAGAACATTTATAGGGCTATTCATGAGCTTTCCAATGCACCAAACTGCGCGTGATTTGGCCAAGCGTAGCCCAAATTACGCTTGCCAAAGCGCATGTCTCACCCACCGCAGAAGCCTAACGCCGCCACACGCCGTGGCACCTTCCTTCACGTGCGAAGCGCCTTTCCCAAGGCGCAGATACCATTGCACATGATGTATGGGTCTCGTGCACTGTTTCTATGCACCTTCCCCACTTTTGCTTCGAGTTTGGTGATGGGGTGTGACGAGGCTCGAAACCTATCCGCGGACCTACAGTCATAATTTTGACCGTGTTCGCGCGTAACAACATGTACTACCCAGTTTCGGACGCCGAGCCAGGATTTTGGCTAAGTCCCTCAGTAACAACCTGCAATACCGGATCAGGTGGATCATCCACCGGACGCCTCCGCAGGTCTTCCAGAGCAATTTCTCCAGAAGGTGTTTTTGTTACTCAATGCGGTCAATTATCCACCGGATTTTGAGTCGCAGCCGGCTCCCAGAGCCGCTGCGCACACCCCAATTTTGAAAGGCTATAACTCCCTCGATACTTGTCCCATTCTGGCACAACAACTTCCACCAGATTAAGCAACTTGTAAACTTTACGGAGCAATCCTTCATTTTAGGACCCGAGCAATCCTCAAGTCGCCAGATCCGCTGGTGCGGAGCTTCTGGCGGCTAGTCCCTGCCTCCCGGTGCCGCGCTTGGGCATGAGGAGGGGCAATTTTTTTCAACATTCTCCCCCTTGCTCTTGCCATGCCCGCTGCTCCTGCTTGCTCTGACTCATCTTCTGCTGCGCCCTTCAGCCCGTCATAGCTGGTCATCCCAATTCCAGCCACGCTCATTGCGTGCCGGTCCGCGGGTTGCGCTTTGGTCAAGCAATTCACAAGCATGTTATTCATGCTCCAGTGTTGCAGCACCACCTTTCCCTTCTCGGCCAGATCCCGTGCTTACTGGTAACATACGTCAATGTGCTTTGTCCTCGTGTGCTGCGTCGAGCTGTTGGTCAGCGAGATGGAGCCGGTGTTGTCCTCTTGCACCACCGTAGGCTCCAGTTGCGGCACGCCCAGCTCCCCCAGCAACCTACGGAGCCACACCGCCTCCTTGACCCCCTCGGCCAGCGCAATGTACTCTGCTTCCACTGTGGAGGTGGCGACGCAATTCTGCTTCCTGCTGCACCACGAGACCGCTGCACCAGCAAGGAAGAACACGTAGCCGGATGTGGACTTCCGCTTGTCCACATCTCCAGCTTAGTCTCCATCCATGTAGCAGACTAGACGCAAAGGGTCCGCCTGCCCCTTGCCGTCCAACCTCAGAGGCGCGTGCCACGTCGCCTGCCAGGTAGCGGAGGATGCGCTTGACCGCCTGCCAGTGTAGTGGCCCTGGAACGGCCACGTACCTGCTCACTTGGCCCACCGCGTAGGCCAGGTCCGGTCAAGTCACCACCATGGCGTACATGAGGCTGCCCGCCGTCGATTGGTAGGGAACCAGTGCCATATCCTCCCGCTCTTCTTTTCTTTGCGGAGCCATTGCCGCACTTAGTTCACAGGTCGTGCAGATCGGACTGTGCACCGGTTTGCAGTCCTCCATGCCGTACCGCTTCAGCACCTCGGCCACATATTTGGCCTGCCCCAGCTCAAGCGTGCGTGCCCTCTCGTTCCGCGTAATGCTCACCCCGAGGTAGAACTCCAGCTCCCCCATGTCCGACATCTGGAACCTGCTACTCTTTTAGCTACTGTACGCTCGGCAGATCTGAGGAGCACAAGATCAGATCGTCCATGTAGAGTGCGACAATGTGATGGAGCTTCTTGCTGTGTCGCACGTACATGTTGTGATCCGCCTCACAGCGCTTGAAGCCGAGTTGTGCCGTAGAGTTGTCCATCTGTTGGTATCAGCATCAGGGCGATTGTTTGAGCCCGTACAAGGACTTCCGCAGCTTGCACACCTTGTTCTCCGGTGCCTCCACCCCCTCTGGCACCTCCATGTAGATTTCTTTGTCAATGATTCCATTAAGGAAGGCCGTCTTTACATCCATCTGGTGGAGCTCCATATCCTTCGCGGCCGCCACCGCAAGGATCGCCCGGATGCTTGTGAACTTGGTGCTGAGGGCAAACATCTCATCGTAGGGCACGCCCTTACGCTGTGCATACCCCTTTGCCACAAGCCGCACCTTGAACTTGTCGACCACACCTTCCTTTGTGAACTGGGTCTTGAAGACCCACTTGGAGCCGATGTCCCTGGCGTCTTTTGGCCTGTCAACCAGCTGCCACGTGTCATTTTCAGCAATGGACACCAACTCCGACTTAATGGCGGCATCCCACTGCTTCCCCTTTGGCCACGCAAGTGCCTCTTGCATTGACGTCAGCTCCGTTGATGTAGCCAGCATTCACCGCGTCATGCCGATCCATCGACCGGTGCCTACGCTGAGACGCTTCCCCGCTCTCCACGGCCTCCCGTTGCATCGCGGTAGCTTTGGTGGCGTCTCGTCACTCTGCTGCGATCCTTCCGACTCTGCCCGCTCCACTGAATCATCGACCAGACGGCTCCCAAAGGATCTCTCCCGCTCCGGTGAACCATCAACCGGACAGGCGGCGCGTCCGGAGGATTTTTCTCTGACACCCAACGCGAACTCTGCTGGGAGTACACGCTTTGGCACCCGCAGTGCCTCCTTTGACGGATCATTCCACCGGTTCTCCAGTCAAGCTGCATCGTCGTTGGAGTCCTCCGTGTCGGCTGCTGTACCTGCTGCACCGCCACGCTCTGATGCTACATCATCAACCTCCGCATCCGCCGGTTCCTCCTCGTAGTCAAGAAGTTGGAACCACTCCCCTGTTTTGGAGTGTTCCCGACGCTCATGTCGTTGCTGTAGCTGCTGAAGCTCTGCTGCTCGTCAAACTCGAAGTCACGGCTGCGGATGATCTCTTGCGTGCATGGGTCCCAGAGCCGATACGCCTTTTGCGCACTCTTGTAGCTAAGGAACAAGCACGGCTTCACCCACGGTTCCAGCTTGCTGTCGTGTCGTTGCGCAGCCTGCACCATCGCGTGCGCCTTGCACCCGAACACCTTCAGGTGTGCGACGTTTGGCTTGCGCCTGCTCCAAACCTCCTGCTGCGTCTTCCAGCTGCCCTTGCCCTTCAGCACCGCTGTTGGGGTGAGGTTGATGGTGTAGCTCGCTGTACGCACAGCCTCCGTCCAGAACCCTCGTGGCAACCCCGCATCCACAAGCATGGTCTGCACCATGTTGAGCAACGTCTGGTTTGCCCGCTCCGCCACTCCGTTGGGCTGTGGCAAGTATGGCGTACTGGGTTCCCACTTGATGCCCTGCTGCTTCATCCACTCGCTGCACCCCACGTACTCTCCGCCATTGTCGCTGCGTAGCACTCTTACCTTTCGGCCACTTTGCTTCTGCACCACTGCGACGTACTCCTTCAGCCGGTCCAGGACCTTGCCTTTCCGCTTCATGAAGTACACGTAGAGTTTTCTGCTGCAGACCTCAATGAAGGTGACAAAGTATCTCAAGCCGTTGTTTGACGGAGTTTTGAATGGTCCGCACACGTTGCTGTGCACGACCTTGAGCAGGTCCATTGCGCGAGCCTTGTTCTCGTTGAACGGCTTTCGCCGCGCCTTGCCCAAAATGCAAGGCTCGCACTTTTTGTGTGCTGCTACATCTGCTACTGCGTCTGCACCGTCGATGACGAGGCCATGCACCATGTTGCACTTTTCCATCTCTTTAAGGGTTGCGGGCGCCAAATGCCCCAACCGTTGGTGCCAGAGCTCAAGATCAGCGCTTCCTCCCTTGGCCATGTTGACGACGCACTCTTGCGAGTCCGCTACGTCCGATGCCGCGGGGACCACCTTGGTCTCCACGATGTAGAGACCACCCTTGCGCTTCGCCTCCAGTTCGACCTCGTCGTCACCGTCAATGCGCACCAATGCGCCTTTCCTACAGAAGAGCACCTCATACCCCTTGTCCGTCAAGCGGCTGAAACTCAGGATGTCAGCCAAGCGAGGGACGTGCTGCACATCACAAGTTGTGCACGGCTCCTTCGTACCGCTCACCACGACTTCCACCTCCATGTCGCCTTGGCCGGCCGCCGGCTCGACTTTGTCGTTCGCGACCACCATTGACTTGGAGGACTTCTCGTAGGTGACGAACCCTACCTTCTTGACTTGGGTGTGCTCCTTAGCCCTGGAATCTAGGCACCACCTGTTGGCCTTCTTGAGTAAGTGAATCTTGTTGCCGTTGAGGAGAAACCTGCCCTTGCTGTTTTTTCGGCCGGTCTTCGCCTCTTGCGAGCACTCGCAGGCCCAATGGCCCTCCTTGCCGCAGTTGCGGCACGAACCTTTCTTGGCGCCCTTCTTGCCGCCGCCGTTTCCGCCGCTTCCACGGCCCCCGCTTCCGCCACCACACATTTTGGTGACGAGGGCCGATGAGGAAGATGAGGACTGTCCGCAGCTCCATCGCTGCGCCTCGTTGCGGATGTACTCTACGACCGCGCCATATTTGAGCTGGTCCTCCGACCATCCTCCAAGGACGGTGATGAGTGGACCCCAACTGTTAGGTAGGGCCATGAGGAGGGCCATCGCTTGCAGCAACGTGTCGATCTTCCATCCCACACCATTGCATTGTGAGACGAGCGACTCCATCTGCTGCATGGCAGAGATGATGTCATCTCCCTCCTCAATTCTCACCGTATGGAGTCGCTTAATCACAAAGATTTTTCTTGCGAGTGACTTGAATTGGTGAATGGAAGAGAGGTTTTGCCAAGCTTTGGCTGCCAGCTTGCAGCCTTGGAAGTAGCCCCATTGCGACTCGGCTTTCCTGGACACCAGGAGCATGAGCACCTCCGTGTTCTTCTTTTCAAAGCCCTACTTCTCCGCGTCCATAGCAGTCGCCTCTCTGAGCAGCTCCTTTCCCAACATGACGTCCAGCAGCCCCTTATGCGAGAGGTGCAGCTCAAACTGCCACCTCCATAGCCCAAAACCCTGGCCGTCCGCATATTTCTGAATGTGCTGTGTCTCTTTCTGTGCCATGTGCGCAACTGCTACTTTGACGAGTTCTCAAAACTTCACGGCGGCGTCCAAGATGATGATCCCGTGTGCTGCGGAAGACGTGAACGTTGCAGGCGTTCAGACCCGTGGGCCGATAACCCTTTGTCAGGATGGAATCAATGTGGTTTGGTTCCGATGTTTGTCTAATCGCCTCTAGTGGTTCACTTCTTCTGTTTGGGCGAATCTGAGACTGAGCGTGAGCTTTCTGGTCGCCTCACGCTATGTGAGCAGGCATTTAGAGACAGTCACTTTTGCGAAGGGAAAACCGTGATTTTGCATTTTTTTTCAAGCATGGACATTTATAGGGACCTGCAGTCAGAATTTTGACTGTCCCCAAGTAACAAATCGTATTACTGAGTTTCGGACGCCGAGCCAGGATTTTGGCTGAGTCCCTCAGTAACAACCTGCAATACCGGATCAGGTGGATCATCCACCGGATGCCTCGGCAGGTCTTCTGGAGCAATTTCTCCAGATGGTATACTTCCTACTCAATCCAGTAGATTATCCACCGGATTTCGAGTCACAGCCGGCTTCCAGAGCAGCTGCGCACACCCCAATTTTGGATGGCCATAACTCCCTCGATACTTGTCTGATTCCGGCGAAACAACTTCCACTAGATTCAGCGACTTGTAGAACTTACATGAAAATCCTTTATTTTAGGATCCAAGCAATCCTCAAGTCACCAGATCCGCCGGCATGGAGCTTCCACTTTCTGGCGGCTTGTCAGCGCCTCCCGGCGCCGCGCTTGGGCATGAGGAGGGGCAATTTTTTTCAACAGCGGGCGCTTTTCTGACATGCCTATGTTACTTTATGGATGGTTTGACAGGGTTTGAAAACCTTTCAGCAAACCTGCGGTCAGAATTTTGACAGTCCCTGTACACCTGAGTTGCGGAATCTGCGCCAGCAATTTGGCCAACTCCTTCAATCATATCCTGTACTAATGGATCCAAGGAGAAAATCCACTGGATCACTTTGCAGTCAGCCACTGGATGTCTTTTCTGGACGTGTCTTGTTTCTCNTGACATGCCTATGTTACTTTATGGATGGTTTGACAGGGTTTGAAAACCTTTCAGCCAACCTGCGGTCAGAATTTTGACAGTCCCTGTACACCTGAGTTGCGGAATCTGCGCCAGCAATTTGGCCAACTCCTTCAATCATATCCTGTACTAATGGATCCAAGGAGAAAATCCACTGGATCACTTTGCAGTCAGCCACTGGATGTCTTTTCTGGACGTGTCTTGTTTCTCACGTCTGGTGAAATGTTTCATTAAACGCCGATTTTGGATAGCTCCCCGAGTGGCCACACATACCCCAACTTTGAGACTTTGCAACTTTCTTGATATTGGAAGGATTTCACTGACTCAGTATATCATTTAAAGCACATTACAAGCCAAGATAGTAAAATGCAAGGCTTTTTCTCCCTCCAGTGGCTTGTCCGTGCCTGCCAGGCATGTGGAGGAGAAATTGCAACAAAGTTCATTTGGAAGAGCATGAGAGACAAGAATGAGGCACCTTTGTTGTCTTTGGTGTCCAAGATATTAGACACACATTGGGCTGTAACTTCAATGGTCACACCAAACAAGTCAGTGGGTTTGAACACTTTCAAAAAATGTTGGAGGCACGATACTACTGAGATCCAGTGCCATGATGAAACAATTGAGATACTCGTGAAGGAACTGGTAAGGTCTGTGACAATTCTATGTCTTGTTCCACAAATTGGTCAAAGCTAGTAAAAGCATCTGGGATGAAGTCGTCAAAGTCGAAGAAGATCGAGAACATTCTCACAATGTTTCCAAGTAAAGGTGCTGACATCAAGGAATCAACGCACTATTTCTCGCTGCCCCATGCAGCATTACCCCATGCATGCTACCGCTGTCCATCCCTTATTCATGTTCTTCCATCATGAACCCTGAGCAAGACAGCACTTGGATATGCATTAGAGGAATCCAAAAAACATGTTGAGTGTCTACATGAATATCCTGGTCATCCACCCCAAGAAAACGCATTGACCCGTGGAATATTTGTGAAAACATAGAATTTTTTTCCCTGGAAAAAAATCTCTACACCACTGGCACCAGAATGAGTATACAATTTGTTGAAATTTTGCCCCTCCACATGCCCAAGTGCGGTGCGGGGAGGCGATGACGAACCACCAGAGAGAGGAAATTCCTTGCCAGTGGATCTAGAGGCTCAAGAATTTCCGGGATCCAAAAATGGATGATTTCCCCTGAACGTTGACAAGTCGCTCAATCCGGTGGAGGTTGTTTTACCAACATCGGGCAAGTATCGGGGGAGATATGGTCTTCCAAAGTTGGGGTGTGCGTGGCGGCTTTGAGAGCCGGCCGTGACTCGACTTCTGGTGAATAATCGACCGGACCGAGTAACAAATGTACCATCCGGGGAAATTCCTCCGGAAGGTCTGCCAAGGCGTCTAGTGGATAATCCACCGGATCCAGTACTGCACTTCATTACTGAGGGACTTGGCCAAAATTCTGGCTCGGCGTCCGAAACTCAGAAGTACGTTTTGTTACTCGGGGACAGTCAAAATTCTGACTGCATGTCCATGGACAGGTTTCCAACCTCCTCACACCCCCATCACCAAACTCGACGCAAAAGTGAGGGAGGTGCGTGGAAACAGTGCAGGGGACCCCTACACCACGTGCAATGGGATCTGCACCTTGGGAAAGGCACTTCCCACCTGAAGGAAGGCACCATGGCGTGTGGCGGTGTGAGGCTTCTGTGGTGGGTGAGACCTGCGCTTCGGCAAGTGCAACTTGGGCTACTCTTGGCCTAATGGTGCGTGGTTTGGTGCGTTGGAAAGCTCATGACTAGCCCTATAAATGTTGTGATCGTGTCCATGTTCAAAACCCAAAAACAAAAATGTAAAATTCCGTTATTCCCTTTGCAAAAGTGACTGTATCTAAACTCCTCCACAAAGCGTTAGGCGACCAGAAATCTCACGCTTAGTCTCAGATTCACCCAAAACAGAAAATGTAAAACACCAAGAGACGATCAGACCAACTTCGGGACCGCATCCCACAGATTCCTCCTGACAGATGTAAGCGAGGAAGCTACAATAATAGCACCCATTGACCACATCAATGGCACCAACGGCGGCAGCAAGGATGACCCCTGAAGGCAGTGGCAGCAATGTCCGGTGGAGTTGAAATCAAGGAAGGGGAAGCGGCGGCGCCCACCGATGATGATGGTGGCCGGTTCCGACGACGACGGAAGCGGCGGAGCCGGCGGAGGAGGCAGAAGCGGCAAAGCGTGAAAGGAGGCAGAGGCCCAGGCTATGGTTAGCTTGGGACCATGTTGAATACGGGCCTTGCAGCTGGGGAGGAGAGAGAGAGAGAGAGAGAGAGAGAGAGAGAAAGAGATAGAG
>SZWC01000756.1:193436-232369 GCA_023375785.1 Penium margaritaceum
AATGGATGTGAACAATGCGTTCCTCCATGGCTCTTTGGATGAGGAGATCTACGTGGCTCAGCCACCAAGCTTTGAGGACGGTGACAAGGTCTGGCGCTTGCGCAAGTCCTTGTACGGCCTCAAGCAGTCTCCACGGTGTTGGAACCGAGAGATCACTGGCACCTCGACTCGCGCAGGATACGTACAGAGCGAGGCAGACCCCTCACTCTTCATCCTACCAACACCCGAGCGGTTTTCCGCCATCATGGTCTATGTTGATGACCTTCTGATCGCGTCTCCGTTGCTGGAGGCCGTGAAGGAGGCCAAGGCGGTCCTGCAGACCGCCTACAGGATGAAGGACCTCGGTCTTGCATCGGTGTTTCTTGGTATGGAGATTGTGCGAGATTGCAGACATCGGACACTGTTGCTGCATCAGGCCCAATACGCACGAGCCGTGGGGGAGCGCTTTAGCGATCTCCTTGGTGCAGTGCCCACTGCTTCCATACCACTCACACCTGATGGGCAGGATGCCCTGAAGGTGTATGACCCTACACAGCTGGGGGAGACAGTGGACGTGACCTTGTACCTACGTCTTATCGGATCTCTGATGTACCTGGCCACTACCACACGTCCCGACATCGTGTTCGCCGTCAACCTCCTCGCTCAGTTCTCGCAGGCCCCACATGCAAGAGCACTTCACGCGGCTGTGCGAGTGGTACGGTACGTGGTCTCCACGCCGTATCTCGGATCTGCTTTCGTCGGCAGTGTTCGGTGGTCCTTGACGGCTACACTGACAGCGACTGGGCTTGGAGTCCTGACGGGCGCAAACGCACTGGCTACGTGTTTCTGCTCGTTGGTACCGCTTTGTCTTGGCGAAGCGAGAAGCAGGGCTGCATCACACGTAGCTCGTCGGAGGCAGAGTATGTGGCTTTGGGGGCAGGGGCTGCTGAGGCAGTTTGGCTGCAGCGCTTGTTTCTTGAGCTTGGGCAGTCAGTACCAGCCATTGTGCTCCGTTGTGACAACCAAAGTGCTCTCGCCACTGCAGAGAACTCTGGTGTTTTTCATGCTTGCACAAAGCACATTACGGTTTAGCATCACTTCATTCGTGATCTGGTGGAGCGACGCGTGATCTCCATCATGTGGGTTGGCACTAACTTACAGCGTGCTGATTTCTTGACGAAGGCACTTGCTCGCGGAAAGTTCCTGGTGGCCATTCATTCTGTTGGGCTTTGCCCCGTGCGTGACAGTGGTTGAGTATGGGATGTACGTTGACATCTCATCTGTCTGTGTCACTCACTATGTGGTTGTACCAGTGCTGCACGCGTATGGACATGCGTACCATCTGGTCATGGGGGAGTGTTGTGCTTTGTGCCGTTCCTGTACAGTTTACTGTGACCACCCGGCCGTGTCCATACTCGTGCAGATCCCTGAGGCGGGCGGCCCTGGTGAGACCGGTGCGACGAGAGGCGACGGACTACCCGTCTGGAGCCGACCGACCACTATTCTAGAGCCCCAGATGTCACCGGGACTCCTTGCTGTGCCTTTAACGTCTTGCAGGCGCCTTTTGGCGGACTGGGCATAAGGCCAATTTGCATGTTTTTGCATTGTATACTCGCTGTCAGTTTATGGATGCATGCATGTGACCAGTCGCTGCGTCTGTCTTTTGATTCTGCACGTCTAGGTTCAGACGGCGTAGGATTCTGACATGTGTGCGCAGAGTTACGGCCAAAACAATGGTTTTGGGCCGGTTTTAGGACAGCTCGTGGACTGCCGCGTGCGACACCCGCCGTGTGCCGCGGCAGGTATTTATGCCCTGGACCTGTCAGTTGTCATTTCTCTCTGCATATGCTATATTGAAGCATTCTGACACTTTGACTTGTGTCTCCTAGCCAAACCCTTGCCGTTGTGTGTACGACCTGTGACTTTCGTCACCGTCTGACCAGGCACTGACGCCCGGTCAGCGGCCGTGTTGCTAGGAAGCTTCTACGCGTTTTCTCAATGGTATGGTCCAGTTTCCAAGCAGAACGGACGACGGCCCGGTTTTGGGCTGTCGGGCGTCAGGCAGGGCTCACCGAGAAAAACCCTCCTTACCGAAAAATAGGTCTAGCACTATTTTCTCATTGGCTGGTTAGCTGAGTAACAAGTTGTACACTAGTAGGGGGGAGCTAGAACTTGGTGGGGTCTCCCATTGTTGCTCATTCATCATTCCTAATCAGTCACTCTCAGTTTTCAGCTGTTTTCTGGTGCTAACACAGGCGTGTGAATTTTTGAGTAACAAACCCAGAGCTTCCAGACTTGGACTCTTGAGCAGCAGAGGAAGGGTGCAGCTGACTCCTCCCTTACTGTTTCTTTCTCGTCGGCCGCCACTGGCCATGTGTTTGTCACCAATACGCTTTCCCCTTCACACACTCGCCTCCTGCACCACCTCCTTTGCCACGTCCACTCTGCCGCCGTAGAAAGCATGCTCAGCACCCAGCCGGCCAAGGGCCTTGACCCAGAGACATTCCCCCTCCCGTGCCCCACCGAGTGCATTGATTGCGCTCGGGGGAAGATGCACCGGTCCACGTACCCTCAGTCTTCCTTCCATGCGTCCGCCCCTCTTGACCTTGTCCATTCGGACGTCATGGGCCCTCTCCCCAAAGAGTCCGTCGGCGAGCACGGCCGCTATGTCCTCACCCTCACTGACGACTACTCTCGCTACCGTTGGGTCGTTTGCCTTCGGCAGAAGAGCGATGTCGCCAGCACCATCGAGGACTGGCTTGTCCTTTCGGAGCTTGAGTGTGGCCGCCCTCTTCGCCGCTTTTGCTTCGATTGCGGTGATGAGTACATGGGTGAGGCCACAAACTTTCTCAGCTCACGCGGCATCCACCATGAGACATCTGCGCTGTCACGCCCGCCCAGAATGGCGTTTTCAAACGGTGGAACCGCATCATGGCCGACGCCGTCCGCACCATGCGGATCGAGTCCGGTCTCTCCGATGGCTTCTACTTTGAAGCCATTGCCTACATGACATGGGTCTCGAACCGGATTCCCCACGGTCCCCTCCCTCGCCATTCCACGCCTTACCAGCATTGGTGGGGTCAGCGCGCTGACCTTCGCCCGGCTCGCGTCTGGGGCTGCGTGGCCGTGGTGTGGCTGTCTGCCCCGTAGTAGGGCGGCAAGCTCACCCCCTGCGGACTTCCCTGTACCTTCCTCAGCGTCTTTCGTCAGTCCAAGGCCTGGTGCTTCTGGGATCCCTCTCGGCAGTGCATCGTCGAGTCCCGGGATGCACTCTTCTTTGAGGACCTATTTTTTCACGACCTCATTTGCTCCAGCTCGTCTGTGTCTATCCCGTCGCGTGGGGGAGTGAGTCCGTCCTCCATCATGTTGCTTATGGGTGACACATCAGAGCAGGCGGCCCTAGTCGCGTCTACTGGTTCCTCAGGGCTCACATCCCCAGTCGCATCCGCTGGTCCCTCTGAGCCGGCAGCCCCAGTCGTGTCTGCCGACCCCTCCGAGCCCACGGCCCCAGTCGTATTTGCTGGTCTCTCCGAGCGAGCAGTCCCAGACGCGTCCGCTGGTTCCTCCGGGCCGGTAGCCCCTATCGTGTGTGTGGGCCCCTCCGGTCTAGCAGTTCCAGACGCGCCCGCTAGTCCTTCCGGGCTAGCAGCCCTAGTCGCGTCCGCTGGTCCCTCCGGACCGGCAGCCCCAGTTGTGTCCGCCGTCACCTCCGGTAGTCCCAGACGTGCTCGCGAGTCCCTCCGGGCGAACAGGCCCAGTTGCGTCCGTCGGCCCATCCGGGCTAGCTGCCCTGGTTGCATCCGCTGGCCCCTCTGGGCTTGCAACCCCGTCTGCCTCCATTGGCCCGTCGGGGTCTGTGCCATCTCTTGCCCTGCCACGCTACACACGTGGTCCAGGCCACAGCCTCCGACCCAGATCGTCGACGAACATGCGGACTGTCGCACCATGCTCCGTGGCGCCTCGACCCCCCGTGGCTCCACGTTTCTCCTCCACTCCCACGGTCGTGAGTGGGGACCCTGGCACCAAGGCCCTCGGCTTGACCACCTCGGCCATCATTGCAAACCTTCACCCAGGCTTCGCACTAGGCTGCGCCATACTCCATCACGAGCATCGGCACGCTGTCGTGGTTGGACTCGCGTGCATCCCACCTGGGGTTGGAGATGCACACACTCTCTCAGTCCGTTCCACAGCACGCCCGGAGGACCCAGCCACCCTACGCGAGGCACGAGCCTCTCCTGAGGCCGCACACTGGGACGCTGCCTGTGCTTATGAGCTCGCTGCTATCCGACAGCACCATGTGTACGACCTTGTCAACCTTCCTCCAGGTCGGAAGGACATCGGCGCCGAGTGGGTTTCTTGGCGCAAGTGGAGGCCGGACGGGTCCTTGGACAAGTACAAGGCCTGCCTTATAGCCAAGGGGTTTGCCTAGATTCCTGGGGTCGACTACGACCAGATCTATGCCCCAGTTGGCCGGTTCTCCACTAGCCGGGCGCTCTTTAGCCTGGTCGCCAAGCATGGGTGGGATCTGCATCAGATGGATGTGAGCAACGCGTTCCTCCATGGCTCATTGGAGGGTGAGGAGCTCTACATGGTGCAGCCCCCAGGCTTCGACGACGGCACTGGGAGAGTCTGGCGACTGCGTAAGGCCCTCTATGGCCTGAAGCAGTCGCCTCGGTGTTGGAACCAAGAAATCAGCAACACGATTCCTCGGAGCGGACTCCAGCATAGCAGCGTTGACCCCACATTGTTTGCTGGTCCGCGAGGCCAGACTTTCGCCGCTATTCTGGTTGACGTCGACGATCTCCTCATCGCGTCAGTGGACACGGGTACCATCCAGCGCGTCAAGGACTTGCTGCACGCCGCCATGATCGCTCCTAGGGCGTCCTGCACATCCACCAGGCCGCCTATGTGCAGAATCTGTCCACCCGCTTTACGGAGAACCTGACACTCGTGCCCAGCACATCCTCACCCATGTCACCCGACGGCCAGGTGAAGGTGAGGAGTCCCGACCCAGCCATTGTGGGGGAGCCAGTTGACGTGACGACGTACGTGCAAGTTATCGGGTCACTGATGTTCATGGCGACGACGACACGTCCAAACATGGCGTTCGCCGTCAACCTCTTAGCCCAGATCTCTCAAGAGCCACGTCACCTCCACTACGAGGCCGCGATCCGAGTACTATGCTTTGTGGTCTTGACTCCTTGGCGAGGTCTCATGTTTCGTCGTCAGCCGTCTGTGGTCGCGATGGGATACACCGACAATGACTGAGCCGGCAGTCCGGACAGTAAGAGTCGCACAGGCTAGATCTTTTTGATTGGCGGCACAGTTGTGTCTTGGCGTAGTGGCAAGCAGGGGTGCATTGCACGCAGCACTACAGAGGCTGAGTATGTAGCTCTTGGCTCAGGCGCATGTGAGAGTGTGTGGCTGCGGCGTTTGTTATCCGAGTTGCGTCACCTTGTCGCATCCATGACGTTGCATTGTGACAGTGAGAGTGCCATGGCCATCACCGACAATGATGGCGTGCATCACACATGCACAAAGCACATCAACGTTGAGTATCACTATGTGCGTTCGTTATTGCATGACGGCAGCATGAGCATCGTGTGGGTTGAGACAGCACGACAGTTGGCTGACTTCTTGACCAAGGCACTCAAGCGTGACTCGTTCAAGAAGGCCGTGAGTTCAGTCGGCGTGCGTCCATGAGTTGCTCTCTTTGTACCTGCTTGCATCTCTGCGTGGTCTCGGCGAGTCAGGTCGTTGTCTGTGTCTCTGCCCGCACATGTGCACTACGCTTGTGAGTCATGGGGGAGTGTTGGTTTTTGCGCATCTCTCATTTTACTCTGTTGTGTCCTCCCGGCCTGTGTAGATTGGCGTGCAGATGATTGATGGCGAGACTCGACGCTGCTGGAGTGTCACGCGGTGGAGCCGACACGTGCTGAGGCCCATGCACCGTTCGTTGAAGCCTCCTCCTAACGGCGATGCGCTCAGCTCCATCGGCAGGCCTCCGCGGCGGTCGTGCCACCGGCGGTCATTGCCACTACAGATGCTGTTTCAATGCACTCAGCTCTGTTTCTTGTTGTGGCATTGCGTCTATATCATCATGCTATGCCTGGGGTCCATGTTTCCTGTTGTGTGGCCCTGCTTGGCGTCACTCACTGTCGTAGGCATTGCCCGGGGGGGTGAACCGACGCTTTGATGTTGATTTTGAGTGTAGGGTTTGATCGATTTCGCGATCGAAAGCTGATTCTTTAGTGCTTCTGTGAGCACGAGGGAACCGGCTTGAATCAGCGAGACCAGTGATCCTTTTCCCTCAATATCGCGCTTCTTGACCTCCGAAGTCGATGGACTTCTGACCTGATTTTTCGGGCGGCTGTTGACATCGATTGCCGTCACTCTGCGTCGTGCCGATTGAAACGTCCGCGAAGCAACTCTTCCACGACTAGGAACTTAGCGACCGGTGGAAAGAATTCTAAATGTGCGAAAATAAACAAATACTGTCGATGTCCTCGATCGGTACTGAAAACTAGTTTTTGTAGAAGGTTTTAACAGAACGTCCTAATCTCAGGCATTTCCTCTGATTCTCTCCTCATCCACATGTAGGACGTTACCAAGACGTTGAGAGCGACGACACGTAGGCTGAAGTAGGGGTGTAATCAGTAGAAATCGGCGGTAAAGGATTGATTCCTCTACTAATTGTACAAACTGGAATTGGCGCAATTGCGAGCGCATGCGAGCTAGCGTCAGCCACTTCACCGCGCCGCGTCCCGCCAGTCAATCCAAGAATCAAAATCAAAATCAGAGTGTCGGTTCACCCCCCGGGTTTGGGCAGCCATAACTCTTTGATGCTATTTTTCTAGGCAATTCTGACCGCAGGACCGTGTTTGCAGCATCAGTATAATGGTATGGTTTAGCTTTCAGGCAAAACGGACGACGCCCGGGTTTTGGGCTGTCGGGCGTCTGGCAAGGCTCACCGAGAAAACCCTACCTGCCAGAAAATAGGTCTAGCACTATTCGATGATTGGCTCGCTAGCTGAGTAACAAGTTCTACACTAGTGTGGGGGGAGCTAGAACTTGGAGGGGTCTCCCATTGTTGCTCATTCCTCATTCCAAATCAGTCACTCTCAGTTTTTAGCTGCTTTCTGGCGCTAACACTGGCGCGCGCATTTCTGAGTAACAAACCCAGAGCTTCCAGACTTAGACTCTAGAGCAGCAGACTAAGGGGGCAGCTGACTTAAGCAACGAGCGTGGAAGCCTGCATGGTCCATCAACAACGCTACTGCCCCAACCTGCTGCCTAGGTTTTTCAGCTAGTAGTTCGTCAAAATTCCATGGCCATTAAGAGAAGAAGATTGACCTCATAAGTTAAGGCCATCAACTCAAGGGTACTGCTTAAAAAATATCCAAGAATATTTTTGTTGAAATTTTTGTTAGCCACTCACATTTCTATGCCCTCTTGTTTCACTCTCCATGGCACACACATGTACAGAATCAATGACAATGGCCTCATCTGGAGAAACGTAATGCAAACGCAATGTGACTACTAACTCCGGCGCCGTGAATGAGCTGATCTAGCCAAGAGTGCCTTGTGGCACATCTATGGCCGTTGTTTGACTATCTCTCTTTGATGCAAAAGATGCTAGGGTTCGAGCAATCTTGGTTCCAATCCAGAGAAGATGCAAGGAAGCTTCCTAGCAACACTCTCGTTGACCAGGCATCAGTGCCTGATCAGACGGCAACGACAATCACAAGTCGTGCACGCAACAGCAAGAGTTTGGCTAGGGGACACCAGGCAAAGTGTCTAAATGCTACAATAACATTTGCAAAGACAGAGGAAAAATGACAGATCCATGACATAAATACCTGCCGCGGCGCACAGCGGGTGTCGCACATGGCGGTCCAAGAGCTGTCCTACAACCAGCTTGAAACCACTGTTTTGGCCATAACTCTGCGCACACATGTCAGAATGCTATGCCGTCTAAACCTAGACGTGGAAGATCACAAGACGGACGCTACGACTGGTCACATGCATGCATCCATCATCAAATAGTGGACACGCAATGCAGAAGCGTGCAAATTAGGCTCATGGCCAGTGCGCCGGAAAGACTCCTGCAAGCTGTAGAATGAACAGCAGGGAGTCCCAGCAATGTCCAGGGCTGTGGAATGGTAGTCGGCCAGCTCGAAGGTGGTAGTCTGCTGCCAGTCGTTGCACCAGTGTCACCAAGGCCCGCCTCAGGGATCTGCACGAGTATGGACATGGCTCAATGGTCACAGTCGACTGTACAAGAACGTCACAAATCACAACACTCCCCCATGACCCGATGGTACGCATGTCCATACACGTGTAGCACTGGGACAAGTACAATAGTGAGTGTAAAACAGATGGGACACGGACACACATCCCATACTCAACCACCCTCAGGCATGGGGCGAAGCCCAACAAAACAAATGGCAACCAGGAACTTTTCGGGAGCTAGTGCCTTCGTCAAGAGATGAGCACGCTATATGTCAGTGCCAACCCACATGACGGAGATCACGTGTTGCTCCACAAGATCATGCACAAAGTGATGCTCAACCGCAATGTGCTTTGTGCAAGCGTGAAAGACACCAAATTCATCCGCAATGGCGAGAGGACTTTGGTTGTTGCAACGAAGTACAATGGCGGGTACTGACTGACCAAGCTCCAGAAACAGGTGCTGTAGCCACATTGCCTCAACAACCCCTGTGCCCTAAGCAATGTACTATGCCTCCAACGAGCTACGTGCAATGCAGCCCTACTTCCTGCTACGCCAAGACAGATCGGTACCACCGAGAAGGAACATGTAGCCCGTATGGCTGCGATCACGTGGGCTCCAGGCCCAGTCTCTGTCAGTGTAGCTTTTTAGGACCATCGAACACTGCCGACAAAAGCAGAGTCCGAGGTGCGGCATGGAGACCTCATATCATACCACTCGCACAGTCGTATGAAGGGCTTTGGCACGTGGAGCCTGCGAGAACGGAGCGAGGAGGTTGAAAGCAAAAGTGATGTTAGGACGTGTGGTAGTGGCCAGGTACATCAGAGATCCGATGAGACGGAGGTACAAGGTCACGTCCACTGTCTCCCTCAGCTGTGTGGGATCATCGACCTTCACGACATCCTGCCCTTTGGGTGTAAGAGGTGTGGAAGTGGTGGGCACTTCACTGAGAGATCGCTGAAACGCTCCCCCACGACTCGTGCGTATTTGGCCTGATGAAGCAACAGTGTCTGACGCCTGTGATCTCGCACGATCTCCATACCAAGAAATACCGATGCAAGACCGAGGTCCTTCATCCTGTAGGAAGTCTAAAGGACAACCTTGGCCTCATTCACAGCCTCTAGGGACGGAGACGCGATCAGAAGGTCATCGACATAGACGAGGATGGCAGTGAACCGCTCGGGTGTTGGTAGGATGAAGAGAGAGGGATCTGCCTCGCCCTGTACATATCCAGAACGAGTCAAAGTGCCGGTGATCTCCCGGTTCCAACACCAGAGAGACTGCTTGAGGTGGTACAAGGACTTGCGCAAGAGCCGAACCTTGTCACCGTCCTCAAAGCCTGGTGGTTGAGCCATGTAAATCTCCTCATCTAGAGAGCCATGGAGGAACGCATTATTCATATACATCTTATGGAATTCCCAGTCATGCTGAGCCACTACATCGAACCCACCTCGAGCTGAGGTCATGTGACTGACAGGGGCAAAAGTGTTAATGTAATCGATGCCCTCAATATGAGAGTACCCCTTGACGACCAAGCGGGCCTTGTAGCGTTCTAGTGAGCCATCCGGCTTCACTTTCTTGCGAAAGACCTGCTTGACCTGAATAGCCTTCCTCGCAGGCGGAAGGTCCACAAGCTCGTAGACTCTATGCTCTTGGATGGCGCGAAGCTCATCCTCGCAGGCAATGCGCCTAACGCCTGCATCCTGTGATAAGAGAGCTTCCCTCTGGGTGCCTTGGTCGGGCGCCATAGAGGGAGAGCTCTTTGTGGTAAGGGCACACGCCTCGATGCTAGGCCCGACGACCACAAGATCAGCTGCTGCATCACAAGCGATATGGAACTCGCAAGTAACAAGATCGTGCCCTACGTGTTACGTTGGATGTACCTCTATAAGCTCAGTGCGGACACTGAGGCCTAGGGTCTTTGTGCGGGGGTCACCACTCGCGATGCTGCGAGAGGGGCGCCTAGGTGTGGGCTCGACGCTCGTTGAGCTCTTGAATCCAGTGGTCAAAGACGGCCACAAGGCTCATGGGAGTAACTTGAGCTCGAGGGGCACACCTCAGGCTCAGGGACAGGTACGACCACAACTGGTGGGGGTGAGGCAAGGCTGCCGACGATGCTGTGTGAGGAGATGCATGTGTGGGGGACACGAGCGTGGGTGTGACAGCGGGAGCATGCAAGACTGGACATGCCATAGAGGCAGGAGTGCAAGCAGACACAGGTACGAGAGTAGGCAAAACTGGACCAGACAGAGAAACATGAGTGCCAGCAGTCGCAGGTACTAGCGCAGAAGTAGGCGCGGAAACAGAAGTAGGAGCACCTGTGGGGCGTGAAACAGGCTGTACGGTTAAGGTCTTTGGACCGACGATGATGATCGCCGGGTCATCAAGCGCCGGGGACCGAGATGTGAAGGGGGCTCGAACGGACACATCAGCCTGGTGAGAGATGCTCACTGGCGTAGAAGTCTCCCTTATCCGCCGAGGACCCTCACACATAGGAACATGTGTGGCGAAGAGTGAACTGGCCCAAGAGGTTGAAGCGCTCGGGAACGAGAGTGAGGGTAGGTGCATTGGTGTATCTTCCCTTGAGCGCAAAAGAGACAGTCGGTCTTGTGTTGCTTCTCGAAAGAAGCCGCTTCAAGACCAAGAGCTGGCTGCGTTTGAATGAGCTTTGACACAGTATCGGAGCCCATGTGATACAGACAGTGATGAAGCAACCGTTAGTGTGTTGGAGACGGAGCACGAGTGACAAAGACCTGACCGAAGGAGGAAGGGGAGCGATGGGGGTAGGTCCGAGAGACATGTACGGATCATCTACAATGAGGCATGAAGGACAACGCTACGAGTTTCAGTAGGAGTCACAGTCGCCAAATCTGTGGTATGCTCCACAGAGAGACCCATCAGTGTGTACGCATGCATAGAAAGCAGGCTGAGCTCAAGATCAGGCACAAACAACACGTTTGAAAGGTACAAGGGGCCAGACGGACCGTTGAAACATGCAACCTCATCACCATGGACTAGGAAGGACTGACCAGAGCATGTACGGATGGGACAGAAAGACGTGACAGGACCGAGAACAAAATCACTACGACGACACGTCATATGATGAGTGGCACCAGAATTGATGATCCAAGTGCCACTAAAGTAACGACTGGTGGACGTCATCAGAGGGACTACTCTACATAAGAGGGACACTTAGCCGTCTGTGGGGAGGAATGACGTAGGGCACAAAGATGAGACTCATGAACCGAATCGGTGCAGTCAGGCCCATCATCATCACATGCTAACTGTGCTCCCCCACACGCGTCGTCACGACACGTAGGAATGGACGGAAGACAGTCTGTGGACCACCCGACAATGAAAACACACTTGCACCTCCTTGAAAGCGGTGCGCCAGAAGGTGTCGGAGCTCAGCGATGGTGCGGTCGCGTTGATCCGGATCACTGCTACTCGTTGGTGAGGAAGAGGGATTAGTTGCAATCGTGGCCGCCACGTATCCGGAGGATGGCAAGCATAACGTGCTGGACATGGAACAAAGGGCGTGTGGAGCCTGGAGCGCACAAGTAATCTGTACCGAGTCGAAAGACTGTTGGCACTCGATGTAGCGATGGGCGCCTCCACAGTTGTAGTAGTGAAGAGAACGTCCACCGCTACCACTGGATGACGACTGCTGCTGTGACTGTTACTGATGTGATCCACACTTCCTCTTCTTCTTCTTCCCTTGAGCTACTACTTTAGCACCCTGTATTTGAGTGGGTGTGGGCGGGGCCGAAGAGGAGGAGGAAGATGAGGACATGATGGAGGATGATGAAGGAGGCTACAGGAGGAAAGATGGTGGTGATGCGACAACTACTGTAGCAAGAGAAGTCTCCTGATGAGCCACGACTTCCTCGTGGGCTGGATTAACCTGGAGGAAGAGCTGATGCGTCCAGGGGAGAAGCTGCAGAGTGGCTGAAAAGGGCTCGAGGAGAGTGTCGCTGTACCGTGTGAAGATGTCAATGTACTCAAGGCAAACTCCGAGCATCATCGTACGGAGTGGCCATAGCTGTGTGCCTCTTGAGGTCCCAAGTCTTGTGTAGATGCGAATGGCGCGTTGCCAGTAATTAGCTGCACGCTTTGTAGGCCCCTGACGGAGAGAGTGGATGGCACAAATGTGTGTTCCACGAGTGACGTGTGTCTGTGCGACGAGCAGGGATATGGCCAGATCCTAAGCTCCGTGTGGATTGGCGCTGATACCTGTGCCGGCCTCACCAAGAAAGGGGTGGAAATCAATGATACTCTCGTGTGGCATGGCATAGAGGAGTCTCTGCATTGCCTTGGCTGCTGTCAGTACCTCTGCTGGGTCTGTAGGCTGATACGGGTTATGGTAGTAGGGCCACACTCCCTCTGAAGTAGCCCAAACCTGAAAGAGGATCTCCCAGCAGTCAAAGCCGTCCTCACTAATGTACCGTGGAGGTGGTGTCTCGAAGTCCTTGGGTTGCCGCTCTGTGAGGAGAGCAACTGCAGGCCGAGGAGGAGGAGGGACGGGGAAGACTCCGGGAAGGGGATAGTCACCGGGAAAGTCGGGTGACGATCGTATCAGAGGAAACTGTGGAGATCTGGTGCCCGTCTGCAGCTAACCGAGGCACTCATGATCCGGGGAGTCGCCTGTCATGCGAGGGACTAGGAACTTAGCAGCCGGTCGAAAGATTTCTAAATGTGCGAAGATAAACGAACACTGTCGATGTCCTCGATTGGTACTGAAAACTAGTTTTTGTAGAAGTTTTTAACTGAACGTCGTAATCCGAGGCATTTGCTCTGATTCTCTACTCTTCCGCATGTAGGACGTTACCCAGACGTTGGCAGCAACGACACGTAGGCTGAAGCAGGGGTGTAATCAGTAGAAATCGGCGGTAAAGGATTGATTCCTCTACTAATCGTACAAACTGGAATTGGCGCAATCGCGAGCGCATGCGAGCTTGCGTCAGCCACTTCACCGCGCTGCGTCCCGCCAGTCAACCCAAGAATCAAAATCAAAATCAGAGTGTCAATTCACCCCTCGGGTTCGGGCAGCCATTACTCTTTGATGCTATTTTTCTAGGTGATCCTGACCGCAGGACTGCGTTTGCAGCATCGGTATAATGGTATGGTTCAGTTTTCAGGCAAAACGGACAACGCACGGGTTTTGGGTTGTCGAGCGTCTGGCAAGGCTCACAAAGAAAACCCTACCTGCCAGAAAATAGGTCTAGCACTATTCTATGATTGGCTGGCTAGCTGAGTAACAAGTTCTACACTAGTGTGGGGGGAGCTAGAACTTGGAGGGGTCTCCCATTGTTGCTCATTCTTCATTCCAAATCAGTCACTCTCAGTTTTAAGCTGCTTTCTGGCGCAAACACTGGCGCACACATTTCTGAATAACAAACCTAGAGCTTCCAGACTTAGACTCTAGAGCAGCAGAGTAAGGGCGCAGCTGAATTAAGCAACGAGCATGGAAGCCCGCATGCTGCATCAACAATGCTGCTGCCCCAACCTGCTGCCTAGGTTTTTCAGCTAGTAGTTCGTCAAAATTCCATGGCCATTAAAAGAAGAAGATTGACCTCATAAGTTAAGGCCCTCAACTCAAGGGTACTGCTTTCAAAATATCCAAACATATTTTTGTTGAACCTTTTTGTTAGCCACTCACATTTCTATGCCCTCTTTTTTCACTCTCCATGGCACACACATGTACAGAATCATTGACAATGTCCTCATCAGGAGAAACGTCATGCAAACGCAACGTGACTGCTAACTCCGGCGCCGTGAAGCAGCTGATCTAGCCAAGAGTGCCTTGTGGCACATCCATGGCTGTTGTTTGACTATCTCTCTTTGATGCAAAAGATGCTAGGGTTCGAACAATCTCGGTTCCAATCCTGAGAAGATGCAAGGAAGCTTCCTAGCAACACTCTCGTTGACCAGGCGTCAGTGCCTGATCAGACGGCGACGACAGTCACAAGTTGTGCACGCAACAGCAAGAGTTTGGCTAGGGGACACCAGGCAAAGTGTCTAAATGCTACAATAACATTTGCAAAGAGAGAGGAAAAATGACACATCCATGACATAAATACCTGCCGCGGCGCACAGCGGATGTCGCACACGGCGGTCCAAGAGCTGTCCTACAACCGGCCTGAAACCACTGTTTTGGCCATAACTCTGCGCACACATGTCAAAATGCTACGCCCTCTAAACCTAGACTTGGAAGATCACAAGACGGACGCTATGACTGGTCACATGCATGCATCCATCATCAAATAGTAGACACGCAATGCAAAAGTGTGCAAATTGGGCTCATGGTCAGTCAACCGGAAAGACTCCTGCAAGCTCCAGAAAGAACATGAGGGAGTCCCAGCAATGTCCGGGGCTGTGGAACGGTAGTCGGCCAGCTCCAAGGTGGTATTTTGCCGCCAGTCGTTGCACCAGTGTCACCAAGGCCCGCCTCAAGGATCTGCACGAGTATGGACATGGCCCAGTGGTCACATTCGACTGTACAAGAACGTCACAAATCGCAACACTCCCCCATGACCCGATGGTACGCATGTCCATACATGTGCAGCACTGGGACAAGTACAATAGTGAGTGTAAAACAGATGGGACACGGACACACATCCCATACTCAACCACCCTCAGGCATGGGGCAAAGCCCAACAAAACGAATGGCCACCAGGAACGTTTTGGGAGCTAGTGCCTTCCTCAAGAAATGAGCACGCTGTATGTCAGTGCCAACCCACATGACGGAGATCACGTGTTGCTCCACAAGATCATGTACAAAGTGTTGCTCAACCGCAATGTGCTTTGTGCAAGCATGAAAGACACCAAATTTCTCCGCAATGGCGAGAGGACTTTGGTTGTCGCAACGAAGCACAATGGCGGGTACTGACTGACCAAGCTCAAGAAACAGGCGTTGTAGCCATATTGCCTCAACAGCCCTTGTGCCCGAAGCAATGTACTCCGCCTCCAACGAGCTACGTGCAATGCAGCCCTGCTTCCTGCTATGCCAAGACCGAGCGGTACCACCGAGCAGGAACATGTAGCCAGTATAGCTGTGTCCATGTGGGCTCCAGGCCCAGTCCCTGTCAGTGTAGCTGTCAAGGACCATCGAACACAGCCGACGAAAGCAGAGTCCGAGGTACGGCATGGAGACGTCATACCGTACCACTCGCACAGCCGCATGAAGGGCTTTGGCATGTGGAGCCTGCGAGAAGTGAGCGAGGAGGTTGACAGCAAAAGTGATGTCAGAACATGTGGTAGTGGCCAGGTACATCAGAGATCCGATGAGACGGAGGTACAAGATCACATCCACTGTCTCCCCCAACTGTGTGGGATCATCGACCTTCACGCCATCCTGCCCTTTAGGTCTAAGAGGTGTGGAAGCGGTGGGCACTGCACTAAGAGATTGCTGAAATGCTCCCCCTTGAATAGTGCGTATCGGGCCTGATGCAGCAATAGTGTCTGACGCCTGTGATCTCGCACGATCTCCATACCAAGAAACTCCGATGCAAGACCAAGGTCCTTCATCCTGTAGGCAGTCTGAAGGACAGCCTTGGCCTCATTCATGGCCTCCAGGGATGGAGACGCGATCAGAAGGTCATCGACATAGACGAGGATGGCAGTGATCCGCTCAGGTGTTCGCAGGATGAAGAGAGAGGGATCTGCCTCGCTCTGTACATATCCGGCACGAGTCAAAGTGCCGGTGATCTCCCGGTTCCAACAACACAGAGACTGCTTGAGGCGGTACAAGGACTTGCGCAAGCGCCAAACCTTGTCACCGTCCTCAAAGCCTGGTGGTTGAGCCACGTAAATCTCCTCATCTAGAGAGCCATGGAGGAACGCATTACTCGCATACATCTGGTGCAATTCCCAGTCATGCTGAGCCACTACATCGAACACAGCTCAAGCTGAGGTCATGTGACCGACAAGGGCAAAAGTGTCAATGTAATCGACGCCCTCAATATGAGAGTACCCCTTGAGGACCAAGCGGGCCTTGTAGCGTTCTAGTGAGCCATCCGGCTTCACTTTCTTGCGAAAGACCTACTTGACCTGAATAGCCTTCCTCGCAGGCGGAAGGTCCACAAGCTCGTAGACTCTATGCTCTTGGATGGCGCGAAGCTCATCCTCGCAGGCAGCGCGCCAAGCGCCTGCATCCTGTGATGAGAGAGCTTCCCTCTGGGTGCCTTGGTCGGGCGCCATAGAGGGAGAGCTCTTTGTGGTAAGGTCACAGGCCTTGATGCTAGGCACGACGACCACAAGATTAGCTGCTGCATTACAAGCGATATGGATCTCGCAAGTAGCTAGATCGTGCCCTACGGGGTACGCTGGATGTACCTCTATGAGCTCAGTGTGGACACTCAGGCCTAGGGTCTTTGTGCGGGGGTCACCACTCGCGATGCTGCGAGAGGGGTGCCTGGGTGTGGTCCTCAACGCTCGCTGAGCTCTTGAATCCAAGTGTCGAAGACGGCCACATGGCTCACGGGAGTAACTTGAGCTCAAGGGGCGTACCTCAGGCTGAGGGACAGGTATGAACACAACTGGTGGGGGCTGAGGCAAGGCAGCCGGCGATGCTGTGTGAGGAGATGCATGTACTGGCGCATAAGTAGGCGCGGAAACAGAAGTAGGAGCACCTGTGGGGCGTGAAACAGGCTGTACGGGCAAGGTCTTTGGACCGACGATGATGATCGCCGGGTCATCAAGCGCCGGAGACCGAGATGTGAAGGGGGCTCGAACGGACACATCAGCCTGGTGAGAGATGCTCACTGGCGTAGAAGTCTCCCTTATCCGCCGAGGACCCTCACACATAGGAACATGTGTGGCGAAGAGTGCCGTGATCGTAGTCAGGGCACGGTAGGTGATAGACTAAAAAAAGAGCACATCGCATGACTCAATGACGCGACGACATGCAGGGGTTCAGAAGCGACGGGCCTTGGACCGCGGGGAAATGCCTACGAAGACATACAATCGGCTGTGAGGTGAGACCTTGGACCCCTGTTGGTCCTTGGTGTACCACAGGGAGGCCAGGGATCCCCACATGCGAGCGAGACAAAGGTCAGCACGGTGTCCAAACCAGAGCTCATACTGTATAATATGGTCTGGAAGCGGACCATGCAGGAGGCGGTTCTAGACCCAAGTCATGTAGGCAAAACCCTTAAAGACAAAGGACTCAGGGAGACCGCACTCAAATGGCATAGCGCAAACCGCATCCTCCATGGTGCGGTTCCAGCGCTTGGAAACACCGTTTTGCTGAGGGGTAGCAGGAGCGGAAACCTGGTGAAAAATCCCGTGCTCAGCAAAGAATCCGTCCATCTCGCCAAGGAACTCACCGCCGTGATCAGA
Source organism: Penium margaritaceum (assembly GCA_023375785.1). NCBI lineage: Eukaryota > Viridiplantae > Streptophyta > Zygnematophyceae > Desmidiales > Peniaceae > Penium > Penium margaritaceum. The sequence continues at coordinate 210,985 of SZWC01000756.1, forward strand.
GCGTAAACTATGTAGCGTGTGACGTGACTGACACTCAGCCATCACTAACCAGAGTCGAACCGCAAGGACAGCGTCGCTCTTCTGACGCAAGCTGTAAACCCACCGCATCCGGGTAAAGTCATCAGTCTGAGTCAAAACATAATGGCCCTGATCAGATTGGGACTCGACCAGAAGAGGACCAAGAAGGTCAGAGTGAACTGGCTCAAGAGGCCGAAGCGCTTGGGAACGAGAGTCAGGGTAGGTGCATTGGTGTATCTTCCCTTCAGCGAAAAAGAGAGAGTCGGTCTTCTGTTGCTTCTCGAAAGAAGCCGCGTCAAGACCGAGAGCTGGCTGTATTCAAATGAGCTTCGACACAGTATTGGAGCCCATGTGGCACTGACAACGATGAAGCAACCGTTGGTGTTTTGGAGATAGAACACCAGTGACAAAGACCTGACCGGAGGAGGAAGGGGAGCAAGGGGGGTAGGTCCAAGAGACATGTACAGATCATCTACAATGAGGCATGAAGGATAACGCTGCGAGTTTTGAGTAGGAGACACAGTCGTTGAATCTGCGGTATGCTCCACAGAGAGATCCATCAGTGTGTACGCACGCACAGAAATCAGGCTGAGCTCAAGATCAGGCACAAACAACACGTCGGAAAGGTACAAGGGGCTAGACGGACCGTTGAAACATGCAACCTCAACACCATGGACTAGCAAGGACTGACCAGAGCATGTACGGACATAACAGACAGACGTGACAGGCTCGAGCACAAAATCACTACGACGACACGTCATATCATGAGTGGCAGCAAAATGGATGATCCAAGTTCCACCGAAGTCACAACTGGTGGACGTCATCTTACAATGGGCAATGGAACACTCTACATAAGAGGGACGCTTAGCCGTTAGTGGGGAGGGACGACGTAGGGCACAAAGATGAGACTCATGAACCAAATCGGTGCAGTTAGGCCCATCATCATCACATGCTGACTGTGCTCCCCCACACGCGTCCTCACGACCCGTAGAAACGGACGGAAAGATAGTGTGTGAACCACCCGACAATGAAAACACACTCACACCTCCCTGAAAGCGGAGCGCCAGAAGGTGTCGGAGCTCAGCGATGGTGCGGTCGCGTGGATCCGGATCAGTGCTACTCGTCGGTGAGGAAGAGGGAATAGCTGCAGTTGTGGCCGCCACGTATCCGAAGGATGGCAAGGATGATGTGCTGGACATAGAACAAAGGGCGTGTGCACCCTAGAGCCCACGAGTAATCTGTACCGAGTCGAGCGACTGTTGGCACTCGATATAGCGATGGGCGCCTCCACAGTTGTAGTAGTGAAGAGAACGTCCAGCGCTACCACTCGATGATGACTGCTACTGTGACTGTTGCTGATGTGATCCACACTTCCTCTTCTTCTTCTTCCCTTGAGCTACTGCTATAGCACCCTGTATCTGAGTCGGTGTGGACGGGGCCAAAGAGGAGGAGGAAGATAAGGACGTGATGGAGGATGAAGAAGGAGGCTACAGGAGGGAAGATGGTGGTGATGCGACAACTGCTGTAGCAAGAGAAGTCTCTTGATGAGCCACGGCTGCCTCGTGGGCTAGATTCACCTAGAGGAAGTGCTGATGTGTCCTGGGGAGAAGCTGCAGAGTGGCTGAAAAGGGCTCGAGGAGAGTGTCGCTGTACCGTGTGAAGATGTCAATGTACTCAAGGCAAACTCCGAGCATCATCGTACGGAGCGGCCACAGCTCTGTGCCTCCTGAGGTCCCAAGTCTTGTGTAGATGTGAATGGCGCGTCGCCAGTAATGAGCTGCACGCTCCGTAGGCCCCTGACGGAGAGAGTGGATGGCACAAATGTGTGCTCCACGAGTGACGTGCGTCTGTGCAACGAGCAGGGATATGGCCAGATCCTAAGCTCCATGTGGATTGGCGCCGATGCCTGTGCCGGCCTCACCAAGAAAGGGGTGGAAATCAATGATAGTCTCATGTGGCATGGCATAGAGGAGTCTGTGCATTGCCTTGGCTGCTGTTAGCACCTCTGCTGGGTCTGTAGGCTGATACAGGCTATGGTAGTAGGGCCACACTCCCTCTGAAGTAGCCCAAACCTGAAAGAGGATCTCCCAGCAGTCAAAGCCGTCCTCACTGATGTACCATGGAGGTGGTATCTCGAAGTCCTTGGGTTGCCGCTCTGTGAGGAGAGCAACCGCAGGCCGAGGAGGACGAGGGACGGGGAAGACTCTGGGAAGGGGATAGGCACTGGGATAGTCGGGTGACGATCGTATCAGAGGAAACCGTGGAGATCTGGTGCCCGTCTGCAGCTGACCGAGGCTCTCATGGTCCGGGGAGCTGCCTGTCATGCCTGGCATGAATGGATCGTCATCCAGGAGGTTAGGAGATGGAGGGTCAGGTTTAGCTCCTGTCACGGGTGCCTGAGCTGTCTGCTATGTAGAGACGACGACGCTGGCTTCTCCATCGGAAACCTGCCATGGGACCGTGGACTGGGCACGTAGAAGCTCAATCAACGTGCAGATGGCGTTAGTGTGCTCCCGCTGTAGGCGACACATCTCATCTTGCTGGCTCCATAGGTCCTTAGTGGCCTACGAGCGTGGACTCAAGACCCCAAAAGAAGAGGAGGAGGGATCACCCGTCCCCTTCTCCTTGTTGTCAGACAAGTTCATGTTGCCTCTCAGTATGGGTCGACGGGTCAGGTTTGTTGGATTGCAAAAGCATCAGCGTTTCTCGTGGTGTTGAGACGATGGAAGTTTTTGACAGTCCGGCCAAAAAATTGGCTAAGTATGGTGCTGACGTCACCACGTGGTTGCTGACGACTGCACGACCTGATGATGTCAGCAAGCAAAAATGCTGACATGAGCTCAACCCCCCCTTTTCGTTTTCTATTTTTTTTCTCTCGCGATTCTGCGTTAGCGTGTAGTCGCTCCGCGACGGCTACAGAAAAGCTACGCAAAAGCTATGTAGCTGCTTCCGCTCAACAACTGCTGCAGCTGTGCTGCGAGTTGTAGTAGCAGCTACGTGGCTGTGTGCGTAGTAGTGGCAACTATGGTAGTAACAGCTGCGCAATGGCGTTGCTGCTGTTGCGTGCTGTGGCTGCTGCTTGCTACCGCCATCGCGCACTGCTGCTGCCGCTGTTGCGCTGTTGTTGCTATTACTGTACTGCTATGCTGCTACCACCGTGGTTGCCATTGCTACTGTTGCACTACTATTGCCGCTGTTGCTGCTGCTCTAGTGGTACCGCCATTGCTGTCCCTGCCCAGCTATTGCCGCAGCCGTCGCTACGGATGTGGATGGCGACTACACTCGCTACAACCGCCACGCGCTACTGTTGCTACTGCTATGATATTGCTATTGGCGCTATTGCTGCTGCTGCTCTATTGCTACTCTGCTGCTTTGCTGCTACTGGAACGGTGAGAACGCCGCTAATACGGTCTCACGTGGTGGGTGTAGGCTGCGTCGACGGCAACCGGCTGTCTTCGGCAGGCCTCAATGGATCTACTATAGTGGTGACTCTCACTACTGCTGCTCTGCTGCGTCTCTGTTGCGGAGCCCAATGAGAACTGTCTAATTGCTATGATACCATGAGAGAATGCAAGGAGGATTCCTAACAACACTCCCGTTGAGTGCTTGATCAAACGGTGAGGACGATCAAAAGTCGTGCACGTAACGGCAAGAGTTTGGCTAGGGAACAGAAGGCAAACTGTTTGAATGCTTCAATAGCATTTGAAGAGAGAGAGAGAGAGGAAAAATTACAGATCCATGGCATAAACACTTGCCGCGGCGCACAGCGAGTGTCGCACGCGGCGGTGCAAGAGCTGTCCTAAAACCGGCCCAAAACCATTGTTTTTGCCATAACTCTGCGCACACATGTCATAATTCTACGCCATCTGTACCTAGACGTCCAAGATCACGCGACGTACGCTACGACTGGTCACATGCATGCATCCATCATCAAACGGTGGACACGTAATGCAAAAACATTTAAATCGGGCTCATGGCCTGTCCGGCAAAAAGATTCTTGCAAGCTGCAAAAAAAACAACAGGAAGTCCTGGCAGTGTCCGGGACTTTGTAACGGTAGTTTGCCAGCTCCAAGCTGGTATTCCACCACCTGCCGTTGCACCAGTGTCACCAGGGCCCACCTCAGGAATGTGCATGAGTATGGATACGACCGAGTGGTCACAGTAGACTGTACAAGAACGTCACAAATCACAACAGATCCATGGATCATACTTCTTTGCCTTTGAGTGTTTTTGGGGAGCTGAAGTTATCTTTGTTAGTCGTTTTGATTGTTGGTTTGTGCGGCTTCTACCCATCACGACTGATGTTGATGGATTACCCACATGCCTTCATTGGGGGTATATGGTGGAGGAGAGCGTGACAGTACAACAGGCCTCCAGAGTGTCTCGAGACTTCTCCAGCACGTACGACAGCGCCAGCAAGACGCGGTCGATGAGTTCTGGTAGCCCTTTGGGCTTGTCGGGAGCTAGGAGTGTTTTCTTGGTGGGTTGAGACTCGCGCACCCAGTGGACTATACCGGTGCAAAGAGGAGACCCGGTGGTTGTACTAGCGATTCCAATGTTTGGAAAGCCGTGTGTGATGCCTTGACGTTGATTCTGAGATTTTCTGGCATTTCTCCTATTTTCTCGGTGGTCGAGACCCGGGCACTCGGAGAGCTGTTCCAGTGCCTCGAGGAGACTACTGTTATTGTTATCGTGGTGTACATAGTGTGTTCTCCCTGCTGACTTGTTTGGGCTTAGCGGGGGTGATGGGGCCGGTGCGGCTAGCTACCAGTGCCCTTTCTCAAGCCTGCTAGGGCCGCATTTGTACTCTCTCCTTGTTCTTTTCTATTCAGCGTTCCAGACGTAGCCAAATTCTTGTTGTTTTGCATCGCACTCACACACAGAGCTCATATTCGGTTTTGCATGGGCCTGCATGCCGTAAAACATTTGCAATTTGGTATCAGAGTGCATGGGGGCGTGTGGGAAGCAGAAACAGGAGCAGTGGGCGGAATGCAAGAAGAATGCGCCACGTGGCACCACGCAGGCAGTAGCGTGAGGGAGCGCGAAGCGACTCCACTTGACCGCCATAGGGGTAGTGAGCTATGCTCAGCAGCAATAGCGACAACAGCGGCAACAACAAAAGCAACAGCAGCAGGTCCCACTACAGCAGTTGCGGCAACTGTAGCAGCGTGCAGCAGCGATGGCAGTAGTAGCAACAGCATGCAGCAGTAGTAGCAGTGGCGAAAACACATATAGTAGTGCACCAGCTGCTGCAGCAGCAGCGTGAGCAGCAGCAGCATATAGCAACAGCAATAGCAGCCACTACAACAGTGGTGGCAGGAGTAGCAGTGTGCAGCGGTAACGGTAGGAGCAGTAGCGTGCAACAATAGTAGGGGCGACAATAGCAAGCAGCTATGGCGGCATCAGGAAGCAGCAGCAACAGCCGCTGTGCCAGCAGCAAGCAGCAACAGCAGCAGCTACACAGAGCAACAACAGTAGTAGAAGCAACAGCAGCAACAATAGAAGCAACAATAGCAGCAGCAACGCAGAAAATGCACTTGCCGCTACAGCTGCTATAGCCGCTACGAGGAGGGCCTCATAGCCCTCCTCTGAGGGAGGGCCCTCTGAAGGGGCCTGTCGGTCTCATTTGCACCCCGCTTCCTCCCCTTCTCAAGGGGACCCTCGGAGGGCCCCGCCGAGCCCCTCTAAGGGGCCCTTTTAAGGGGGTCCGTCGGCCGCGTGGGCACCCTCGGCCCCGTCGACCCCGTCGGCCAACTGACGGAGGGGCCGGGTCAGAGGGGCGGACAGGAACCCCCCCTCTCTCCCTCCTCCCCCCCACACTTATCCACTTGCTCACTCGCTTGCTCAGCGAGCGAGCAAGGGAGCGTGCACGAGAGGGAGGGCCAGACAAGACGGACACCCCCCCCCTCCCCTCTCCTTTTCTTCTTCATTTGCCCACCTTAGGGGAAATCAAGAAAGGGGGGGGGGGTTGAGTAACAAAAAATACAAAAAGTGGTATGCCTAAAACGAGTGGAAAAAGAAAGAAAAAAAAACACTAAAGAAGAAGAAGGCGACGGCTTAAGGAGAGCAGAGGGGAGAACTAGAAAAAAAGGGGGTGGAGGGTGAGGGCAATAAAAAAGTAACACAAAAGGGGGCCTGAGGACTAGAGAATAACGACAAAAAGGGGGGCATTGTCCAACTACTACCGCTGCAGCAACAACTGCTTCCATAGCAGCAATAGTCGTATTAGGCGGAGTTACAACGACTACATAGTACGGCGACTGCGCTAGCGCTTGCAGTTTTGCCTTCTCAATCGACAACGGATTGTGCGTCGGTGGCGATCTCCACTTCGAGAGGCATCATGTACTGGCGTCTTCGTGGGGCCCGTGGATTGGTGTGCGCACTTCATCCCGTAGGATCCACGGCAGATTCGAGTCTTACCATCTCGAAGGGCTGGGTCGTGTACCGCGTGGAGCAGTAGCCACACCTCCAGCCACCACCCCTTCTCGTCTTGGAGCAGTCTTCGCTCTATTAGTGGCAGTAGCATTAGTGGCTGTAGTTAGTCAGACTGTAGTGTCCGAGTAAGCTGTGGTAGTGCAACTCTTCCCGTCTAGTCACGTTCGCTGACCCGGACGTCGTGACATGTGAGAGTGACAGTACCTACTGGCCTCATTGTCTCCCATGTCTTGGTGTTCACCATCGGGAGTAGGTGCCCTCGGTACCTATCCATCGTCCAGCGCATGAGATGAGTGCGCGGACATCTAAGCAGGCACCCTGCGCTTTTGCCTCTTACTACTATGGTGATGGACGTCACGGTTGGTGTCACTGTTGGATGCGTCCTCCTGGCTGGCATCCATCTTGGCTACTGCCTCGTTTGAGCCTGCGTCCTCCATAGCATGGGGATTTGTCGGCATTAGTAGATCGCCTAGTTGGACCTTTGGTGAGCATATTCGCCAAGATCTATGACGTGCGGCAGACGGTGCAGCGGCTTTATGACTTCGTCGTTACTAAGCGTGCTTTTGATACTCTCTTGTCGACAACCTTTTTGATCACATCTCCTCCATCCTCTCCTCCTTCCTCATCTGATGGTGTACCTTCAGCTCCACCTGCCAGCAAGTCACAGGCTGGTACCATCCTTTTGATCCTCAACTCTGCTGCGACCACGACGCCATCTTGCGATGAAATGTCTTCATGCAATCGTTCCAGTCATGTGACCATGCGACGTGGGCGTTAGCAATTCACCCGCCGTGCTCGCGATGGTTTTGATACATCCTCAACCTCCTTGGCCTCTGCTGCTGTACATGTCGAGGGGGAGTGTGGTCATCACGCATTGTGCGATGTGACGGTAGCAATAGGATTCGTACTCGCGTCGAACTATGGTTCGCGAGCGTCAACCCAGGCAGACTCAGATAATATGGTCATGACGTGGAGTCTGATCCCGACATGGCGTTCATGGTGGAGACTTCCGTGTCATCGAGCTCGACTTCCTCGCATGGATTGGATCTTGATCTTCTGCAGCAACAGGTTACATGAGGAGGAGCACAGACACGACGTCCTTGGGCGATGCCACTTGCGGCTCTGACTGGTGGAGGCCCAGAGGCGACGTGGGAGTCCCGTATGGATTGGGATACGTTTACCGGAATTTTGGGAGAGTGTATGCAACAGGTTGACACCAGTCTAGCAAAGGTTGCAGGGCTTGAGACAAGTATGTCATCGAGTTTAACATCTACGCTGGGGCAGGAGCCGAACGTTTTGCAGCAACAGGTTGCATTAAGAGGAGTGCAAGTGCCGCGTGCTTGGGCGGTCCTACTTGCGACTCCGACCGGTGGCGATTTGGTAGTGGCACAAGAGTATTGTGCCGATCGGGATGCCCCATATGGACATCCAGGGGTGTTGGCGCATGAAATTCAAACCAGTATGACATCAGTTGCAGTGCATGAGCACAGTCGGCTGGTTGGTCTTTTGGAGGTTGAGGCATTTTTGAGAGTAGCAGTTTTGAGAGGTGTCATTGGGACACGTGCTGCAGCAGACTCAGCAGGCTTCACCGTGTCATCTGTGCTACCTGAGGACCAGCTTCAGCGTGAGGAGTCACCCATGTTTCCTGAGACTTCAGGTTCCCCGTACACATGACAGAGCAGTGACATACATGACGGAGTCAGATGGTGGTCCTCACTCTATCATCGAGCAGGTGACAGCGACCAGCCTTCCCGGCGAGACAGTGCATGAGCGCCGGCTATGCTTGTTCGTCGCCTTGACAGGCGTTGTTTAGCCGGAGTCCTGCAGACCTGTGTCCACTACGGTGGCAGTCGAGGACATTGGAGCAGATTCGTACATGCGGATGGAGTTACCTCAAGAGCAGGAGCTGAGTTTTGTCCCCTCGTTTTCACCTGTTGGTGACCCTGCTGAGCACATCGATGCTGAGAGTGGCAGTATCTACACAAACGAAATTTCCACATGCTCCACGGACTCTGACAACTCCTCCTTGTCCTTTTTTATCGGCATGCAACCGCTCACTCCTCGCATGACAGACACAAGCTGTGATGTGGATGCGACACCTATAGCTGTATCCGATGTTCGAGCATCTGAGTACATTGTGAGCTTGGTTGATCCCCAAGAGGATGCAGGAGCACCAGTTCCATTGCCTTCACAATGCACATGGTGCTACACTCACGAGTTGTGCTGTCTGCATGTGCAACATCTAGTGAGGCAGAGTTTATCGTACACCAGGTGGACATGGGCCAGCTCGACATGTGTGAGGCAGATAATGCTGATCTGCAAGAGCGTGTAGTCATGCTACAGTTGGAAATGATGGCAGCGCATGAGCGATTCTCAAAGGAGGGGAGAATCAGTGCTATTGGTAGCCTTCCGCCAGTAGCATCTGGCACACCTATACTCACGGAGGATCGTGTACTAGCTTCGAGCATGACGTCCATTGGAGACACTCTCATAGGAGAGGTGAGCGTGCCTTCGGCTTTCGCCATCCTCGCTCTTGTTGACCCCATCATCACTCTTCCTTCTTCTATAACTGCCATCATGCACCTTCATCCACCCGGCTCACCTGCCCCATCTTCATCTTCATCCACGAGTGGTGATCCGGTTTGTTACTCTAGCTCTCCTCTTTTGGCAGTACACCCTTGTGCCTCAGGGTGTGCTATCCCGTATCGCAGGCTTGCTCCGCAACTTCATCCACGAACACGTGCTACTCGCCCATTCCCTTTCCTTCGACGTATAGAGATACATTGCGGCAGAGCAGAGACAGGAGATACTGTGAGTTGGGACCCTTAGCAGTCACGCGAGGACTAGTACACCCTAGGTGATGGAGTTGCGACGTGAGGAGTCGTAGCCGGAGACACCACTTGGTCTTTGATGGAGGGAGTGGACTCGCAGGTGACAGGGGAAGCTATCTCTGCATAATGGATACACCACATGACTCATCGCCTAGGATCTGTTCAGCTACGATATCAGCATCTCCATTGAGGACATCACTACCAGGTTCATCTGCCCTGGGGGAGTGTTGTGTGGACCCCGACCTGGCGCGACGTCATGGGAGATGCATGGCGAGGTCCATGCTCTGTTGTGAGCATGTAAAGCATCTCGCATGTGGCTCATTCTACGTGCCTGCACAGCTACATGTAGGTGGTATCACCCTGTTGGTCGAGACTCGGACACTTGGTGCGTTGTACCAGTGTCACGAGGAGACCATGTGATTGTGTGACTTGGTGTGTGGCTATACAGTGTGAGGCATGTGCATGCAAACTGTTGGTCGAGACCTGGACACGTGGTGTGTTGTACCAGTGTTACGAGGAGATCCTCCCATGATGTTGTGTTTGGATGATGATATTGTTGCGTTGGATTGCTCGTAGCGGTCGAGACCCGGGCCCTGGTACCGCTAGTGTCATGAGGAGACCATCTTGGCGTTGGACATGTGTATGATGTGCATTACACTGGTTTGTGTATGTGTGCATCACTCCTCTCATGGTCGAGACGCAGACACTTGGTGGGCTGTGCCAGTGTCAAGAAGATCCCAGATGGATAGCAAATGTGTGTGTGTGTGTGTGTGTGTGTGTGAGTTCACTCATGGATATAATGGCTTGCCATACACTGTTATTCCTTGCCATGGCTCACTTTCTTCTGGCGTTGACGGTCATGTCAGCCAAGGGGAGTGTTTGTTTGTGTGGCTTCCACCCGTCACGACCGACGTTGATGGATTATCCATATACCCACATTGGGGGTATATGGTGGAGGAGAGCGTAACGACACGACAGGCCTCTGGAGTGTTCCAAGACTTCTCCAACACGTAGGACAGCGCCGGCAAGATGCGGTCGATGCATTCCAGTAGCCCTGTGGGCTTGTCGGGAGCTAGGAGAGTTTTCTCGATGGGTTGAGACCCGCGCACCTGGTGGACTAGACCGGTGCAACGAGGAGACCCGATGGTTGTACTAGCGCTTTCAATGTTCGGAAAGTCGTGTGTGATGTCTGGACGTTGATTCCGAGATTTTTTGGCACTGCTCCTATTTTCTCGGTGGTGGAGACTCGGGCACTCAGAGAGCTATTCCGGTGCCTCGAGGAGACCATTGTTATTTTTATCGTGGTGTACACAGTGTGTTCTCCCCGCTGACTTGTTTGGGCTCAGCCGGGGTGACCAGGCCCGGTGTGGCAACGCTGCCGGTGGCGTTACTTAAGCAAGCTAGGGGCTGATTTGTACTCTCTCCTTGTTCTTTTATATTCAGCGTTCCAGACTTAGCACAATTCTTGCCGTCTTGCATCGCATTCAAACACATAGCTCATGTTTGTTTTTGCATTGGCCTACATGCCCTAAAACATTTTTAATTGTGATTTGTGACATTCCCGTTGACGTGCACAGTTTACTGTGACCACCCAGCCGTGTCCATGCCCGTGCAGATCCTTGATACGGACCTAGGTGGCGGCCGTGTGTCGTGTGGTGGTGGGATCACTTGCCCGGAGCTCACCGAGGACAGTCCTGGAGTCTTAGATGTTGTTTGGGGCCTTCTGCAAGTTTTTTGGGCAGCATGTAGGAGTTCATTGATGGACTAGCCATAAGCCGGATTTACATGTTTTTGCATTGTGTGTCCATTGCTTGTTGCTACATGCATGCATGTGACCAGTCGTATTGTCAGGCTTGAGATTTTGCATGTTAAGGTTCAGACAGTGTAGTATTTTGAGGTTTCTACGCTGAGTTACGACCAAACCAGTGTATCTAGGCAAGTTTTAGGATAGACCTTGCAGTGGCATGTGGGACATCCGCCGTGCATTGCGGCACGTGTTTATGCCATGGACGTGTTGTTTTTCATTTCTCTCTGCAAATACCAATGAAGCATTCTGACACTTTGACCTGTGTCTCCTAGTTGGACTTTTGCCGCTGTGTGTTCGACCTATGACTGTCATCACCGTCTGACCAGGCACTGACGCATAATCAGTGGCTGTGTCACTAGGAAGCCTCCACGCATTTTCTCATGGTATCAGAGAGCACGACAGTTCTAGCCAAACTGAGCAGAAGAGACGCAAAAGAGGAGCAGCAGTCAGCATCACTGTTGTAGTCGATTCACTGGGACGTGTGGATGACAACCGGCTATTGGCGACGTCACTCACTATTAGGACGTGAGAGTGCAGCAACAGCAGCAAGCGGCAACTTTAGCAAGCGGTAGCCGCCTACAAATGGTTGAATTGGCGCTAGTAGTAGCAGCAAGCGGCAGCTGTCGCATGCGGAAGCGGGCAACAACAACAGCAAGCAGCGGGCTGTGAGCGAATAGCAGCGAGTGTGTAGCAGCTGCAGCGTGTAGTAGTAGTGGCATAGAGCAATTGCAGCGCGTAGTAGTGCTGCAGCACAACAGCAGCGCATACTTGCTGCCACAGCTGTGCAAGCAGCAATGTGGCTGTTGTTGGAGGCACACGCACTGGTGCAGCAGTAGCTACAGCCGAGCAGATTGTGCTGTGGAGCTTTGGTGAACCTTCCACAAGGGTGCCACAAAGTAGCCGCCCCCTGAGCAGCGGGGCAACAGCTATGAGGGTTGTAAAAAAAAGGCAAAGACTGCAAACGTCATAATCTTTACTTTCTAACGTCAATAGGTTTGTGCTGACGTCAGCAGACCCCTATTGACGTCAGTATTTGTCTTCCTCAATTCTCTGGGTCAGAAAGTCAAAAGTTTCCAGCAATTCAACTCGTCAAGAAACACCAACGGTTGTGCAATCCAACTTCTTTGACATCCTGGCCCATAGTGAGCGGTGACATGGCTCCGGCCGGTGACAAGGGCAAAGAACCATTAGATTTTCCTCCTCCTTAGGGGTCATGAACCCAAGTTGCAGGCTAGTGAGGACCTAGGGAGTGAGCAAGATGAGATGCGTTGTTTGTAGCAGCAATAGACTGACACAATCCGTATGCTCACTGAGCTTCTTCGTGGTCTGTGTACGGCCCCATAACACACCTCCGAGTTGGGGGTGTCATACCTTCTGCACAGCAGCTAGCATTTGCACCGATGAGAGGAACATGAACCGACCCGCCGCCTCTTGATCCTTGGAATGAGGACCTTGATATGTTTGATATGGAGGATGATGCTCACGAGAGTGAGATTCGCGTGCTCAGGAGCGTCTTTGAAAGCTTCGGACAAGTTCTTGGCCCCTATAGACACTTAACCTCTTTTTCACGGGGGTCCAAACCTCGCGTGATCCCTACTCAAGCAACTTTCCTCGTCCTTGTGTCTGCCCCATCCTTTGTCCTTCTCAGCCTATGGCTGCTCTCCCTACGAAGCGGCAACCCAAGGATTTTGAGACACTGCTCGCATGATGTATCAGCGAGGACGGCTTATACTATTGGGACAATGTTTTCTAGGTCTAGGCTTCTTCAGAGCGGGTATGGCCCTATTATCACAGTGCCTACCAGGTTACAGATCGTGCTCAGGTGCTGAGAGCGGCCACAACGATGCGTGGACTAGTTAATGACATGCTGCGCGAGACTGTCCTCGACTTTTGCCCTTTCGTTGGATAGGCCGATACATGCACGGGTGCTTATGCACATCGGGCCTGGGACTGGCCTTATCCCTACTTGCTACACATGCCATTCGTGCGGTTTACATTCGCGCCTTTCATTCCCTTAGTCAGGGTCTTGCCGAGCCCGTAGCTAATTACTAGTGACAGGCCATGAGCATCTATAGGCGCCTTGGGACCTCAAGAGGTATACAGCTATGGGCGCTCCACAGACTCATGTTCTGAGTTCGTCTTGAGCACACCAACATCTTGTTGGGGTAAAGCAACGCCGTGCTCAAGCCTTTCTCCATTTTCCTTCAGCTTCTTCCTTGGACGCATCAACTTTTCTTCTAGGTGAATTCCGCCCGTGAGGCAACCGTGGCCCATCACCAGATCCCCTTGCTGCAATGGCTATCGCGTCACCGGAGACGCCCATTTTGTAGTCCACTCCTCTATCCTGTGGCACATCCTCCTCTTCTTCTTCCACCCCGATTGCCCCAACTCAAGTGTAGGGTGTGGCAACAACGACCCCGTGGAAGAAGGGGAAAAAGTGGTAGGATATGGGCCAGCAACAGTTGGAGCACTAACAGTCACCGGGCGGTAGCAGCGGACGTATTGTTTACTGGTACAATTGTGGAGGCGCTCATCGCTACACTGAGTGCCAGCAGCCGCTTGACTTAGCATAGATCACTTGCGTACTTCAGGCTGCACACGCACATTGGTTTGTGTCTAGCAGCACAGCCTCTAGTCGTGCTGCAACCACAACCACAACAGTTCCCGCTTCCCCAGCGGCGAGCAGTGGCGACCTTGACCCACGTGACCACACTATCGCTGAGCTCCGTCACCTTTTGGCGCTTTGTTCTCAGGGAGGTGCGAGTGTGTCGTCACAGCCGGGTGGTTCATAGAATGTTTGTTCTTCTACTCTGGTAGTTCATGATGACTCGTGTAGGGGGGCACAACAAGCATGTGATGATGATGGGCCTGACTGTACCGATGGGATTCACGAGTCTCACCTTTGTTCCCTACGTTTTTCCTCCTCATCTGTTGCTTACAGCCTGTCTGAGGCCGAGAATTCCATGCTTGTTGCACAGTGATGTCCTCAGGTACTGATCATTGTAGCACTTGGATCATCGATTTTGGTGCCACTCACCACATGACCTGTCATCGTAGTGACTTCGTTGTCCTTGGTTCTGTTGAGTCTGTTTGCTCTGTTTCCACAGGCCCGTGTCCGTCATTGCTGGTCTAGGGTGTTGGGGATGTGTGCTTTGATGGTTCGTGTGCCTGATTATATCTTTTGGAGGGGATTTTTGTGCCTGAACTTGAGCTCAACTAGCTTTTTGTGTGTACCTCCACATTGATGGTACTCTTTGTCAAGCACACAAAAGACTCCACGACAGTAATCGCTGTTGATTGTTGTCATACCATTGTTCTTTGTGCCTTCGTTGTGGATGATCTGTATCGTGTCCCTCAGATTTGTTCTTCTTCTTCTCCCCCTTCCTCTCCTGCTCGTGTGTTTGTCAGTGGTGTTCTCTTTCCTGAGCACCAATAGCTGATACATTGTTGCCTTGTGTCATGCAGGCCCTGACACTATGTTCAAGCTCATTTTGACACAGCCCGCACTTGGTCTTGACGAGGCCTCTTTCGAGAGGCTACCCAAGATCTATTGTTTGTTCTGCGCTCAAGGTAAGATACACCATTGCACCTACCCTGACTCCTATTCTCGAGCTCTTTGCCCTCTCAAGTCAATCCATTCAGACCTTCTCAATCCTCTCCCCATCGAGAAATTTTCTGACCGAGGCCGATATGTCTTGACACTGATTGATGACTTCACCCAAATGTAGTGGGTTTACAGTGCATGCTAGAAGAGTGACACCGCTTGTGCAGTCTGCCTTCGGCTAGTGATGACTGAGCGTCAGTCCCGCCACACCTTGCATGCATTTCTCTTGGATGGCGGCGGCGAGTTTCTTGGTGAAATGGACAGATCATGGGGTTTTTAACTAGGTCTTCACTTTAGCTACTCCTCAGCAGAACGGTGTCTCCCAGTGCTAGAACGTGCGCCATGGAGGATGCGGTTTGCACTATTTGGTCCGAGTGCAATCTCCTAGAGTCCATCGCATTTGAAGGATTTGCCTACATGACGTGGGTCTGGAACCGCCTCCTGCATGGTCCCCTTCCGGACCACGTTACACTGTATGAGCTCTGGTTTGGAAACCATGCCGATCTGTATCTCGCTCGTGTTTGGAGATCCGTGGCTTTTGTTTGGTACACCGAGGTACATCCAGCATGCCCTGTGGGGCATGATGTGGTCACTCACAAGTTTTGTATCGCTTGTGATGCAGTAGCTAATCTTGTGGTCGTGAGGCCAAGCTCTGAGGCTTGTGCACTCGCCACTTAGAGCTCTCCCTTGATGGCACCTGATCCGTGGACACCCAGGGAAGCTCTCTCATCAGAGGATGCAGACGTCTGGTGTGCTGCCTGTGAGGATGAGCTTTGTGCCATCCAAGAGGACAGAGTTTATGAGCTAGTCGATCTTCCACCTGGGAGGAACACTATTCAAGTCAAGTGGGTCTTTGTAAGAAAGTGAAGACGGATGGCTCAATGGAACGCCACACGGATTTCTTGGTCGTGAAGGGGTATTATGAGATTCCGGGCATTGATTACACTGACATCTTTGCCCCTGTTGGGGGCATGACCTCAACTCGCGCTTTGTTTGGTGTGGTGGCTCAGCATGATAGGGAACTACATGACATAGCCGTGAACAATGCGTTTCTCCATGGCTTTCTAGATGAGGGTGTTTATGTGGCCTAGCCACCAAGTTTTGAGGAGGGTGACAAGGTCTGGCGTTTGTGCAAGTCCTTGTATAGACTTAAGTAGTATCCTCCGGGCTAGAACCAGGAGACTACAGGCATCCTAACTCATGCGATATATGTACAGAGCGAGTAAAATTCCTCTCTCGTTATCTGACGGTCGCTTGAGCTGTTCACCGCCACCCTGGTCTATGTGGATGACCTTTTGATCGCTTCTCTCGCCATGGAGATCGTGAAGGATGCCAAGGCGGTCCTGTAGACCGCCGATAGGATGAAGGACCTAGGTTTTGCGGTGGTGTTTCATGTCATGGAGATCGTGCAAGACCGCACACGTCGCACACTTGTGCCATATCAGGCGTGGTACGCACGTGTTATGAGGGAGCGCTTTAGTGACCCCCTTGGTGCACTGCTACCAGCTTCCATACCCCTCACACCTCACGGGTAGGATACCTTAAGGGTGGACGATCTCACACAATCGGAGGAGACACTGGATGTGACCTTGTACCTCAGTTTCATTGGATCTTTGATGTGCTTGACCACTACGACACAACCCGATATCACTTTTGCCGTCAAACTCCTTGCAAAGTATTCGTAGGCTCCACTTGCTAGAGACCTTCGTGCAGCTTTGCGAGTGGTGCGGTGCATGGTCTCCAGAGCGTTCCCCGGACTCTGTTTTTGCCGACAGTGTCTGGTGGTTCTTGACAGCTAGATTAACAACGATTGGGCCTAGAGTACAAATGGAGGCAGTCGCACTGGCTATGTGTTCCCTCTAGGTTGTACTGCTGTATCCTGGCGTAGTGGGATGTAGGGCTGCATTGCACGTAGCTTGTTGGAGGTAGAGTATGTTGTTTTTGGTGTAGGGGCTACTGAGGTAGTGTGGTTGCAACGCGTATTCCTTGAATTGGGTTAGTCAGTACCCGCCATTGAGCTTTGGTGCAACAACGTGAGTGCTCTTACCATTCCATAGAACTTTGTTGTTTTTCATGCTTGTACAAAGCACATTGCGATTGAGCATCATTTCGTGTGTGATACGGTGTAGCGACACGTGATCTGCGTCATATTGGTTGGCTCTAACATGCAGCGTGCTGCTTTGTTAATGAAGGCACTGGCTCACGGGAAGTGTTAGGTGTCCATTCATTCTGTTTGGCTTTGCCCCTTACCAAAGAGTGGTTACGTGCGTGGTGTATCTATGTTTGTGTCACGAATGTTTGTGTACTTGTCGTTGAACTCGTTTTAGTGCTTTACGTGTATGGACATGCGTACCATGTTGTGATTTGTGACGTTCCTGTCGACCTGCACTATCTACTCTTACCACTCAGCCGTGTCCATGTCCATGTTGATCCTTGATGAGGACTCAGGTGGCGCAATTACATCGTCTGGTGGTGGACCATCTGCTTGGAGCTGAACGATGACCGCCCGAGAATCTTGGATGCTGTCTCGGGCCTTCTCTAGTTTTTCTACAGTACATAGGACATTATTAGTCGACTGGCTGTGGGCCTGATTTGCATTTTTTGCATTGTTCCTCTACTGTTTGATGCCAGATGCATGCATGTAATCAGTCGTAGCGTGTGGCTTGAGACTCTACACATTTAGGTTGAGAGAACGTAGGATTCTGACTTGTCTACGCTGAGTTACGGCCAAAACAATGGTTTTGGGCCGGTTTAAGAACAGAACTTGCACTGTCGCGTACGACACCCGTTGTGCGCCGCGATAGGTATTTATGCCATGGACCTGTCATGTAACATTTCTCTCTACAAACTCCATTAGCCAGACTCTCGCTGTTCTGTGTACAACCTGTGACTATCGTCACCATCTAACCAAGCATTGACGCCTAGTCAGAGGCTGTGTTGTTAGGAAGCTTCCATGCATCTTCTCTGTTGTATCTGTTGAACACACAAGTGACCTATTGACTCCATCCATCTACACACACCATCACCACAAGTGACTGAGTAGGCATGAAGCTGTGGGCCTGGCATCACTAACATCCTTGTCGGGTACAAGATTGGTGTGACCNATGCCATGGACCTGTCATGTAACATTTCTCTCTACAAACTCCATTAGCCAGACTCTCGCTGTTCTGTGTACAACCTGTGACTATCGTCACCATCTAACCAAGCATTGACGCCTAGTCAGAGGCTGTGTTGTTAGGAAGCTTCCATGCATCTTCTCTGTTGTATCTGTTGAACACACAAGTGACCTATTGACTCCATCCATCTACACACACCATCACCACAAGTGACTGAGTAGGCATGAAGCTGTGGGCCTGGCATCACTAACATCCTTGTCGGGTACAAGATTGGTGTGACCTTAGCCATGCTTGAGTTCTACCAGAAATAGTTCTTGCCGTTCTTAGCATTTGGTGATTGGCCATTGGATGGCTAAAACATGAGAGATTACATGAGAGGTGCATGTTCCACATATACTTGAGGTCGATGTGGATTCTTGGTTGCTTTTAACTTGCATGCTAAGCTAGTTGTGTAGCACTTACAACGGGTTGCTGATCCTACGGGTCCACACTCTCGGTTGCATGGAGGTGTGAGAGACCTTGCCGGCTTTTAGCCAACCAGTTCGGTTCGACCCCGGGGAGGTGACCGGGCCCCACTTCAAGCAGCTTGAGTGGGTGGCGAGGTCAATTGTGTGCTAAGATCGCGCTAGCTCTTTACTCGCTACACTTGTCTCTCGCTACCTTCCAAGGCAGTTTTTCATCAACTCCCGGCTCTACCTAGAGCCATGGGTGTCTTGCGTGACTACCTTGCATGGTAGCAAATGAGTGTCGGCGTCTTTCCACTTACTACTTGTATAAGAGCAAGAGGTGCAACCCCCTCCACTCCACTGATATGGGATCTTGTGAGGCGCGTTACAAACAACATTCACAAGGGAGCCTTCACTTCTGTGGCTCTTCCACTTGCCTGCACTAGAACTTCTTAGCCTCGCAATGCCAAAGCATTGCATTGCCATAGCACTAAGGTCCTCTCGTTTCGACCCACTACAGCTCAACAGCTCCTGCACTCTTGTAGTGCCTCGTAACTACACCCAGTATGTTGGCATGTCATACATCAAAGCTTGGGGTGAACACGGTTCCTTGTCACTCTTGCCTCGGTATGTATCCGCTTGCAGCTCCGCAATAGCAGAGTTTCGCATGACCCCAGTCCCTCGGCACTCTTGCCTTGGCCCGCATGTGCAACATAGCTCCGAAGATCGGAGCCATAGCAGCCACACAGCTACTCAGCAGTTGTGCACCTTTGCATCGAGCTGTGCAGGACTGCAGCTTGACGGTTTCCACACAAAACGTTTGCACTTATCTGGGCGGCTCTTATCACTCTCTTGCTTGCACCTCTCTAGTAGTGCAACCTGCAGGTTCACGGCATCCCTCCTTTGCAGCCTACCATCTCTCAACCCTACATTGCGGTTGGGCATCACTTCTTGCATAGTGTGCTACCTTGCTCCACCACTACGCACCCAAGTGCCACTGCGTTTCCGCCCTGAGCTGCCACCCTGGCTTCACCGCCAGACACATAACCAGTCTTCACCACCCAGAGGAGTGGGCATGAACACACACGCATCGAGAAGCTGACTGCACGCCACAAGGAGGAAGCAAATCGGGTAAAGATTGCAATGTGGGAGTTTCGTCGCTGCTGTGACAGCCCAGGGTATTACATTGAGGAAGACTACGACCTTGCAGATGACGTGGCACGTGCTGACACCGCCGAGTACGGAGCCTCTTGCTAGTCTGCCTTGGAAAACCTGCCAGCAATGCAGAACACACCAGGAATGGGACCACCACATGAAAAACACGGTCCTTCAGCTCTCTGGTTGCCCGTAGGACGCTTTGGCAAAGTGAATGTGCCACTCTTGCTAGGACGGCATCAGCTGCAACACCAGCTCTAACTCAGCTTACCAAGGCTGTCACGCGTCACAGTGCATCCCCTGTTGAATCTCAAGCTACTGCTGTATCCTTTGGACCCTCTGACATCTTCACTATTTTGGAGGCCGCCCTTGTTTGTAGCGCTATTGTGGGGTCTACCTTTCCTGCCACAATGCGTGGTGCACATGCACCTGCCAGTACTATTGCTCGGAGGGAAGTTGAGACCTACACGACTACTGGTGTTCATTAGGGTCTGCTTGCAGTGGCAACCATCAACATAGCAACGCAGGTTATTGTAGCAGCTGATTCGTTCACAGAGGTAGTAGCCTCAGGTGCTACCGTCCTCTCTGATGCTGTTTTCTCCATCCGTACCTCTACCTCTCAGGTGTCTCTTAAAGCTGCATCCTCATCACTTGGTCACACGATCTGCATCCTAGTGACAGCTGCAACTGCTGTCTCCACCCTCGTCGGTATAGCTCTTGCTCATGTCACGTGCCGCATCATTTTTGTATCGTCTTCTCTTGCAGTCATTGCACTTTCAGCGATTACTGTACTTCCTCCCCTGTTTGGGCTTTGTCGTTATTGTTGGTGAGCTGTCCCTCCCTGCTTGCTTGGACAATCTCCTCTTCACCTCCTCCTTTCTCTTTCGTGGCCGTGTGCATGTGTTCCACCCTCTTTTGTGGAGCACCATCCACCAAACCATCATCCTTTTTTACTCTCTCACGCCCACTCGGGCAAGGGAACCCCTGGCAAAAGTTCCTTTAGTGAATCTCACACCACTTACCATGCCAGTTGACGATAACCAATATGCAGCCCTGCAAGAGGAGCTATGCAGTGGAGTGTGTTGCTCTTCATGCGGCCCTCACTACCGAGCGTGTTGTAGAAGAAAAGCTACAAACTAAACAAGGTGTTCAGGAAACGTTTACCCATCGTATCGCCGATCTTTTCCTCAACCGCCTGTTGCGTGGATTGCGCTTCACGCCTGCTATCGCTGACATTGTTGCCACATTTTCAACCTCTCCCGCTTCTGCATCGGACACCAACGGATCTCTTACCTCTCATTCCATCAGTATTGTAGCTGCAGGAGGCATTGCAGCAGCCAAAGTACTTGCACAACCCACTCAATGCAAACCGGAGTTTGACTCATCACCACCTCATTTCACCTCTAACATCTCATTTGCTTCATGGGAAGTTTGCTTCAGTACTTCCGCGCAAGTTGAGTAATGTATGGATTATTACCACATGCCAAACCCCTTAGTAAACTGTCCTTTTGTGCCCACTGATGCTAAATCTGCGTGCATTGTTTGTGATCTCATTTGCGTTGGGCACAATGATCTTACTAATGATATTGGGTCCCATAATGCTCACATTGCCCGCTCCACACTTGGTGACCTTGTTGGCGCCTATGCACTCATCAAGCGCCGTACCACTATCATTGGGCACGCTACCCGGAGTGTCCTTACAATATTGCCTAACACACTCTCAATGCATGCTGACGAGACTTTGGATGCCTAGTGGGCCCACAGTTTGCGGCTTTTGAAGGACCTCGACATGGCGTCACCTAGGCAATTTCCTACTGTTCTCTCCATCGTTAATAGCCTCATCCCTGAAATTTCAGATATCTCCAAGGAGGAGAAAGCCTCTGAGCTCAAGTGCCTTGCTGTTGAGCCTGTACCTGCTGACTCTCCCAAGGCATTGGTGCCCTCTAGGAGTTCACTTTAAAGTGTTTTACTGA
>SZWC01000756.1:232510-251223 GCA_023375785.1 Penium margaritaceum
CACCACCGAGGCCTGTGCCTACACCACGGTTGCTGCTCCACCTGTACTTCTTTATCCTTGGGGCTGGCCCCGGGGGTCTGGCGAGCCGGTCTTTTGCGGCCCCCAAGTTTGCGCCTACACATCACCCACCTGGGCGTCTCCTTTCTACCTATTGCGACGTCCCTCCTAAGGCATTGTCATTACTCCAGACCCGCTCCAGGACGAGCGCCAGCTAGACGCTGTGCTTTCTCATGTCGTCCACCAGCGTCATTTTTGTGATGAGGGAGGTGAGAGTGAGCGCTTTGGGTCGTAGTCTCTTGTGTGTTTCATTGATGGGGAGCTGTGTAGTCCTACGTCTGGTCAGATTTTTGGGTGTCCCTTTGCTGATGTTTTGTGGATTGAAGAATGACAGTCTTTGCGCTTGCCACGCTACCTTGTTGTCTATGGTCAACGGTTCTCCCCGCATGCTGCCATTGCTGCCATAAGTGGTGACCCCTACATTGTTCATGCGTCGGGTGGCTTCTGGATCCTTGACTATGGGGCCACCAACCACATGAATTCGTCGGGCGCGTCTTTTGTCCCCCTTGGTTTTGTTGGTTTGGTGTGCTTTTTTGCACGGGTTCTGGTGAGCTCCTTCCTGTTGAAGGCGTTGGCGTTGTCCGCTTTGTCGGACCTGGGGGTAACGTTTCTTGCCAGACATCCTCTATGTTCCATCGCTGGAGCTCATTCTCTTGTCAGTCAGGAAACTTGACAACCAGGGCATCCACTTCTCCACCAGCCATGGAATTGTCTCTATCTCTCACCGCACATTTGGCCGCATTCTTTTGCAGGGCACATGCTGTGATCGCCTTTTCCATGTTCCCACCTTTGCACCCTTTCCAGCCATTGCTGGTCATGTGCATGGTGCTCACTCCCTTCCCTTGGGCATGCCCAACTGCTGCACTGGCTTGTGCCATATCCACCTTGCTACTATTGACAGCCTTCTTTACAAGCTTCCTGCCAATGGCCTTGATGCTACTACGTACCCTGCTCCTTGTTCCCCTGACTGTCTTGACTGTGCTCAAGTCAAGATGGATTGATCTCATTTTTCCACTTCTGAGTCTTGCACGTCTCATCCTCTTGACCTGTTGCATGCTGATGTCATGGGGCCTCTCCCTCATGAGGCTCTTAGGGGGGCTGGTTGTTCCGTTCTTCGCCTCACTGCTGACTTCTCTTGCATGCGCTAGGTCTTTACTCTCGAGCAAAAAAGTGATGATTTGCTCCTCTCGTGATTCCTGGCTCCCCTAGGCTGAAGTTGTTGTGGGCGTTGTCTTCGCGTCTCCTAATGTGATCATTGTGCTGTATTCATTGGCCTCACCACTTGCTTTCTCTTGTCTTGGGGTGTGAGCATTGAAACTACTGCCCCCTAGACGCCTCTATAGAACGACGTGTTTGAACACAGGAACATGACTCTTGCTGATGGTGTGCCTACTCTTCTCAAAGCATTTGATCTTCCTCCTCCATTCTGTTCTGAAGCCATGTCCCACATGACATGGGTCGAGAATCGTGCTTCCCATGGTCCCCTCCCACGTCATGTCACTCAGCTTGAACGCTGGTTTGGCCATCGAGCGGACCTCCGTGTTGGTAGTGCCTGGGGTTGTGTTGCTATGGTCTGGCTCCTTGAGGTTCTCTGTGACAGAAAACGTAGTCTGCGCGCTTGCTTGTGCACACTCCCCGCGATCTTGGCCTTGTTCAAAGCCTGGGACTCCAATCGCGCTCGCGTTCTTGAGTCGCATGATGCTCTTTTCTTTGAGGACGTCTTTCCTCGTGACTTGTCTCGTGTAGCTCCTCCTCCTTCTCTGCCCTCGTTCCATTGGCTTGAGGAGGGGTGGGTCTTTTCTAGCCTCCGGTCTTGCTGTGGTGCCTTCCATTGATTCGGCTCCCTCTTCCTCTAATCCATATTCTTTTGTTCCTGACATGTCGACGACCACTGAAATGCACCCCAGCACCCCATCTGCATCCTCATCCAATCCTTCCCCAGTGTCTTTCCCTTCTACGTTTTCAAAGACAACGTGACCTTCTCTTAGTCCTCCGCCACTGCATGTCGACATCGTGGCACAGTCGTCTCCATGTACTATCATTGATCCCTCTCCACCGTCTCTCTCATAGATGTTGGTGGTTCTTGGTGAGAGAGTCTCTTCGCGAGTCACTGATGCACCATCATAAGCGTACACTCGTGGATGGAGACTCCGTTTGCTCCCACAGAACTCTATTGCACAGCTCACACAACCCTCTTAGCATTGCTCCTGCTCTAGTGCATCCTCCACAACGTCTCGTTTTTCTGCCAGACCTTGTGGACTTGATGCACTTGGACTTGCTATCAACATCATCCACCCTAGCTTGGCAGTGGACTACGCACTTGTTGCTCATGTGTTCTAGAGTGCTGTGGATGCATTAGTCGCCGGATACATAGCCATCTGCTTTGCGGAAAGAGGGCTTCCTTCACTCCCAACTGAACCTACCAGTGTCTGACAGGCTAGGGAGGTAGCTAACGCTGACCTTTGGGAGAACGCCATAGAAGAGGAGCTCATGACCTTGAACAAACATGAGGTTTTTGAACTTGTTTATCTCTCAGCAGGCTGCAAGGTTGTTTTTAGCCTGATGGGTGCTTCAGCTCAAGCTGAAGCTTGATGGCAAGATTGACAGGTACAAGGCCCGACTTACCGCCAGGGGATTCTCCCAAATTCTAGGCGTTGACTTTGATGGGACGTTTTCCCCTGATGGAAGATATACCAGGGCTCAAGCTCTCTTGAGTGTGGTTACCGAGCATGACCTAGAATTGGAGCACATGGACGTCAACAATGCATTCTTGCACGGATGTCTTGACAAGGAGATCAACAGAGTGCCGCTCCTATGCTTCATTGATGGCACAAACAAGATCTGGCGGTTGCCTTAAGCCCTCTGCGGGCTCAAGCAGTTCACGCGCTGCTGGAATCTAGAGATCTTATCTACTCCCAACGAGGGTGGCTACCGTTGTAGCGCTGTCAATCTAGTGCTCTTCTTTAGTGTACCCTCACAGCCCTTTGTGGCCATCTTGGTCTACATGGACGATCTTCTCATTGCGTCGCCTTGTCCCGCTGCTGTGCAGTCCGTAGAGACTCTTCTGTAGTCAGCATACAAAATGAAGGACTTGAGCCCAGCTCGTGTGTTTCTGGCCATGAGTCTTGAGCATGACAGCCAGTGCCGGATGTTGTACGTGCATCAGGTTGCCTACATTTGTAGCTTCGAAGAGCGATTCTTCTCCTTGCTCGCTGACACCCCAACTGCATCCACACTGATGATTCCAGTTGGCCAGCACCTGCTAAAGTTACTCAACATGACATAGCTAGGAGAAACGTGTTGGCCTGAGGGTGCGTGTGCATCCGAGAAGGTCCCTAGCAGTGGCTGGTTCACACCACCAACTGTTTATGGAGAGACTGAAGCCGTGGAGGCAACTGGTTCCAAGGATGGCAGAGCACTGGTCAGAGAGTGAGGCAATAGTTTTCACCTTGATTGATTGGGAATAAAATCTTGAACAAGGCTCAAAAGCCACTGATCTAAGCTTTCTAGAACAATAAAGCATGCCAGATTTGAAGTGTCCTAGCAAATTCTATGGCTTGTAGAGTGGCCCTTGGTAGGCTGTCCTTTTTCCCACCTACGAAGGCATGCCTTCCTTCCTCTTGAAGTTTCTTCCCCTTCCTAGATTCCTGAGCTTGATTCTTGTAGGAGGGAAGGTATCCAGAAGACCAAGACACCTTTAGATGCCTTGTAGGACAAGTCAACCTTTCTAGAAGGTGTGCCACCTTCCTGGACCCTCACTTGGCCTTCTAGAAACTAAAAGAGGACCTCTGGAGGTTGAGTTAGGTTCTTGGCATCTAACTTTCACCTCCCTTCAGGCATGGCGGAAATTGATCTTGTGGGACTTGAACCCGGGCCCCTGCCTGTACAGGTGGATACCATTAACAACTAAGCCATTGGGGCATGTCTTGTTGGTGTTCCTTTTAGGAGTCACTCCTGCCACGGTGAGGAGCATTACTCCAGCAATCTCCCCCTTGCGCTTCACCCATGGCAGTTGTCTATGCTCAACCTGCAACTCAACATGCTTTGGAAAGCCCAATCTCCATGCAAGTAGGATCATGCCTGTCCTTGGGTTGGGCTTTTGTCATGGCATCAACAAGCATGTGCTTTGTGCCACAGTGCACAAGCACCACATCACCCTTTGGAACAAGGTGTCGAGCAAAGTGATGCCGGATCTCCATGTGCTTGGTCCTTTGGTGTAGCACAGGGTTCTTGGTCAGGCTGATGGCCCTGATGTTGTCAACGTTGAGCGCCGTCGACTTCTTGTGCGGGACCCCAATCTCCTTGAGCTATCACCAAGTGCCTCCTTTGCGGCTTCTGCAAGCGGAATAAACTCTGGCTCAGTGCTGGAAAGCGCCACACAGGCCAACGTTCGGCTTGCCCAAGACAGTGCTCCACCAGCAAGCACAAAACGATAGCCTGATGTTGACTTGCGGTCATCAACATCACCTGCCCAGTGAGCGTCAAAGTAGCCAACCAACCCGAGGGAGTCATTACGGGCTCCCCCTCCAAATACAAGTTGTGACAGTGTCGTCGCCTTCAAGTAGTGGAGGATTCTCTTGATCGCTTGTCAATGTAGCGGCCTCGGATCAGCAACATAGCGGCTCACTTGTCCCTCGGCAAAGGCAAGATCAGGCCGCGTCGCCACCATGGCATACATTATGCTTCCAACTTTGGGCTTGTACAGTACTCCAGCCATCTCCTCCTTCTCGTCCTCCGTGCTCGGGCCCATACTCGAGCTCATCTCACATGACGTTGTTGTAGGCATGCCAATGGGGTTGTACTCCTCCATGTTATAGCGGCGGAGCACCTCCTGCACATGTTTTTCTTCTCCCACCTCCAGCGTGCGTGCCTAGGTAGTAGTCAAGCTTGCTCATGTCTGTTATCTTGAACCGGCTACCAAGCTGTTTCTTCAGGCGGTTAAGCTCCCCCTCATCTGAAGACACAAGGATGAGGTCATTCACATAGAGGATGGCAATTTTGTAAAGCCTTGGCTGCTTACGCACATACATGCTATGATCCGCCTCGCAGGGCTTGAAGCTAGGCTACCCATGAAACTATCCATCTTGAGGTCCCACATGAGCGGAGCTTGCTTCTGTCCATAGAGTACCTTGCGAAGCTGGCACACCTTCCCCTACAACGCATCCATGCCATCGAGTACCTCCATGTAGACTTCCTTGTTCAGGTCGCAATTCAGGAACGCAGTTTTGACGTCCATTTGGTGGATTTCATAATTGCGTGTTGCTGCCACCAACAGGATGGTGCGGATGGAGGCAAACTTGGCCACTGGTGCGAAGGTCTCGTCGTAGTGCTCCCATTTTGGCTAAGCATACCCTTTTCGTCACCAACCGTACCTTTTACCGCTCCACCTCTCCCTTATTTGTGAGATTCTCCTGGAAGATCCACTTGGAGTTGATGATTGTCTTGCCCTCCAGCCGGTCAACCAGCTCCCAAGTGCTGTTATGCTCATGGGAGCCAAGCACAGATGTTATTTCTCCCTCCCACTCAGCACCATCCTTTTGCTGCAGTGCCTCCTTCATAGATTGAGGCTTCTCTTGCGTGAAGAAGGCTTGTGCAAACACAGTCAGAAATACCCTTGTCGGCATCATACCTCTTTGTCCTTCTTTGCACACGGCTGCTTGTGCAGGGCTGTTGAGGCAGTTGTTGTTGTTGGTGTCCCCTTTTGGCGCCATCCTGTCCAAGTGCCTACTCACCCTCTCTTTGAGACCTTGGAGACATCGATCGACTTCCTCCCTCCACGTCCATCTCCGGTCCTTCAGATTCCTCATCCAAACTCGCCGGAAGAAACTCTACCGCAGGCCCATCCCTTGGGTGATCTTCTCGGGCTGGTGGTGCTGCAAGGACTTCATCCTAATTCACGTTCTCCGGCGTCTCCCCCTCAAGGAGTGGCAGCCACTCCCCTCTTTTGGAGAGACCTGCCTCCTCATACGTCCAACGGCTTTTCTCGTCAAACGGGACATCACGAATCTAGACAATCTGCTGCCTCCTTGGGTCAAAGAGCCGGTACACCTTGCTTCCGCTCTCATACCTAAGGAATATACTCCGGCGGCTTCGTGGGTCCAGCTTGCTCCACCCTTCACGTACCTGCACCATCGCATGTGTAATGCAACCAAACGTGCGGAGGTAAGCCACTACCGGCTTCCTCCTGCTCCACACCTCTTGTGGTGTCTTCCATGTCGTGGTCTCCTTGTCCTTCAACAGCTTGGTCAGTGTAAGGTTCACTATGTACGCTGCTGTCCGTGCCACCTCCGCCCAATATCGTTGTGTAAGGCCGGTGTCGCTCAATATGGATTGCACCATATTAAGGATTTTGCGATTCGCTCTGTTTGCAACGCCATTCTGTTGCAGGGAGTGTGAAGCTGTTTTCTGCCACTCAATCCTCTTGCTCTTCATCCACCCAAGGCAACCCGCATATTCATTACCGTTTGTCACTCCGGAACGCCGTCACCTTCAACGCTGTATGCCACTCTACATTTGCCACAAACTCTTGCATGCATGAAAGGACTTCACTCTTTTGTTTCATGAGGTAAAGGTACAGTTTGTGGTTGTGGTTTTTGATGAAGGTGAGGAAGTAGTGAGCTCCGCCGATGGAGCTCCAAAGTGGTCCACACACATCTGTGTGTACTAGTGCCAACTTTGTTGATACACGCGTCCCCTTTGCCACAAACGGCTACTGCATTGATTTGCCGATGACACATGGCTCACACACAGTCTCCTTGGTTCCATCAATACCACTGATTTGGAGACCCCGCACCACCTCTCTCTTTGCCATCTCCTGCACTGTCGATGGAGAAACATGGCAAAGTTGGCAGTGCCAGCAGTCCAAGTCTCCTTCATCCTTTGTTGTAAGATTGACGACGTTGGACCCCGCCCGGCTGCCAAGGATCTTTGGGCGTAGCAGGTACAAGTCGTTCTCTCTCTTGGCACGTGTAATTACCACGTCTTAGCCTTCCTTACGGATAACACCTTCTTTGTGAAGAGCACCGCAAGTCCCTCGTCAGTAAGGCGGGTGACAGGGAGCAGGTTTGCCCCAATACTGGGCATGTGGAGCACGTCATGGATTGTACCCCTGATAGGTTTTCCATCCACAATTGACTCAATGCGGAAATTATCCTCGCCGGCGGCCACCTCTGTTTTGCTATTGGCCACTGTCAGGCGTCTCTCCAAGGCGCCGTAGGTGACAAATGCCGTCCTTTTGCATTGGGTGTGGCAGCCTAGTCCGGAGTCAATTATGGCAACTCCTAGATCCTTCAAGTCAGTGGAGTTGTACGCCATGAGGGCCTGCTTGTCTTTCTTCCCACCCCGCTACAACCGGTCTTACTTCCTCTTGGGGAAGTTGCATGCATAGTGGCCCTCCTTGCCATAGTTGAAGCACTCCCCCTTCTTGTCACCTTTATTGCTGCCCTGTTTGGCTCTCTTGCACTTGTTGCCTTGGCCTCAAGTGGGAGGATAAACTGTGTACGCAGAACTTGATGCCGCTGCACTCTCTTGACCGCCTTGTTGCATCCACTTGATGCGCACATACTTAGCAACCTACGGGTATTTCAGCTTGTCGGAAGGCCAGCCGCCAAGGACCGTGCTCATGGGACTCCAACTGTCCACCAAGGCCAGAAGGAGGATCATAGCTTGCAATTGAGAGTCAATCTCCCAACCAGTGGTCACGCACTCCGTTGCGAGTGACTCAATATGCTGCATTATTTCCATGATGTTGTCACCTTCGTTGGCTCGGAGGGTGACAAGCCATTTCAAGATG
This sequence comes from Penium margaritaceum, assembly GCA_023375785.1. NCBI lineage: Eukaryota > Viridiplantae > Streptophyta > Zygnematophyceae > Desmidiales > Peniaceae > Penium > Penium margaritaceum. Next base: position 240,360 of record SZWC01000756.1, read on the forward strand.
AAAAGGTGATTGGCGAGGTTGCTTGACTGGTAGATGGAGCAGAGGTTTGACCATGCATAGTCGGCTAGGGTGCATCCTTGGATGTGCCTAAGTTGTGGTGGGAAGAACACAGACACAAGGAGCGGCAACGCCTTTTTGTTATGCTTCTTGTATGCCTCCTTCACCTCGGCCATTGCAGTCTCCGGCGGAGCACTCTCATCACCCTTCACAAGCTCAAGGAGTCTCTTTTCATCGAGGAAGACCTCAAGCTGCCACCTCCATAAGGAAAAACCTGTCCCATCAAACTTAAGAACAGTGTGGCTGCTCTCTTGCTCGTTGGCGTCAATGTCTTGACCTAGGCAGCGTGAACAAAATCTGGCTTGGGACCTCTTAAAGGCGTGGGTCGATAAGAATTTGTTGGCGTGAGGGTGTGTGTACACGATGGAGTGTTTCCAGCAGTGGTTGCTTTGCACCACCAACTGGTTTTGGAGAGACTGAAGCTGTGGAGGCAACTAGTTCCAAGGATGGCTGAAAACTGGTCAGAGAGTGAGGCAATAGTTTCTTGCCTCAATTGACTGAGAATTCACCCTTGAACAATGCTCACATGCAGTGATAGCTTTTAGTCACTGATCTTAGCTTTCCAAAAAACCAAAGCATGCCTGATTTGAAGCTTCCTAGTAGATTGTATGGCTTCTACAGTGGCCCTTGGTAGGCTGTCCTTTTTCCCACCCACATGGCATGCTTTCTTAGCTAGGAAGCTGCCTCAAAACTATTGGTATCAGAGAAACGAGTGTACGCCCATGTTCCTCGCTGAACCAGATTTGTGAATCACCTGCCAAATGGTACCTCTGCGACCACGACAGGCCCGCGGAATTTGTGTTGCAAGCGGTCTCTCTCTCAGGCCATCAGCACCACCGCCTACACTTACCCTTTATTGCCACGTCTTTGGCAGGCCAGCATCAGTGCAGGTCACCCGTTGATCTTGGCCACGTTACCCAAATATTACTCCTACTGCCAAGACAGACCATTGGCGCTCTCACCGCTGCCGCCATTTCGCTGACCTTGCGCTCTCTATGCACCCATGGTATACTGCATTCTGCATGGCCTCAAAGCAACCATCACTGTTTTGTCATTTGGGCACTTCTGCTATCGCCCAACACTGGAACCCTCTCCAGGTTTACCTCCCGCCACCTCACGGGACTCTTGTTGCCACTGCCATTCTTCCTACCCTGCACCATCTCTGAACTCCTAGTACACTGCATTCTTTGTGATCACGTAGCAGCCAGGAAGCAATCCTCCCTGCTTTGTCATTTGGGCACCTCTTTTGCCTTCCAATGCAGCAGAGCTCTGCTTGTCCTCCTTCCGCTGCCTTCCGGCACTAAGCACTGTTGCAGCTCTTCTCAACGGTCATGGGTACTGCCTCCCTCTATCGCTGCTTCCCAAGTGGAACTCAAGATGTACTCCCACTCTGCGCTACCATCTATAGCACCATAGTTATTAGAAACAACATCACTCGGCTCCATTTGTCGTTGTAAAGCCTGCCATACTGGATTCGCCCACCAACAAGAGCACGTCACTTTGGTTTTGCATGCTTGACAACTCATACTAGGATGGAGACATTTCTGTAGCAGTGGAATGTGATTCAAAGGAAGAAGAGCGTGAGATTGACATACAAGTCTACGTGACAAACCACTTGTTCCCGTTACCACCACGTCCCTCAAGCATGTAACTGCCCAGTGAAACTTAGTCGTCCACCTCCAACCCTGCTCCAGCTCCCACAGCAGCAGACTCGGCCGATCCTTCCACGACACATCAGATGCATGGATTTCTCCCCATTTTGCCACTCCACACTGACTGCATCAGCCTGGGTGGTGCCATTTGCAACGCAACCTCAGGCAACGCCACAACCTTCTCAGCTACAACACGTGGTTGCAGGGCCCCAACACAAACTATACCGGGTCACGCAGCTAAGGCATACGCACATGTTGCGGCGTCCCTCATGTTACTCGTAGCTACCGCCGCCAACACTGCCACACACATGACCGCTTCAACTACTCATGTGTCCATTCTAGTATCCTCTATAGATGACGCAACGGTCAACGCAGTCGGTTCCATTTGTGCGTCCACTACAGCTGTTGTTCTCACACGTATTGACTCTCCTCAGGATCTTGCGCACCACATCACCACGAGTGTCCTCATTGTGCTAGTATCAGCATTAATCGCAAGCATCATGATAACAGGTTTTTTCTACCTCACTTTGCCTGCCACTGGGTGGGTGGCTGTCCTCTTCTCCTCAACAGTCGTAGTGATGCCTCCTCTCTTTGCACTACTTCAATGCTACTATTCTGGTGAGAATTTCTCCTCTCTCTCTCCTCTCCATCCATCCTACATTTAATTTCTCATCATAACAGGACCAGAAGAAACCATAACGGCCTTGCAGGATGCCCTTAGCGTGGCCCAAGCACCTTGCCACAAGGTCAAGGATGAAATGCAACAGGGACGTAAATTATAGCAGAAGCTGGCCACCACAGTAACTGCACTTGTCATAGCGCTCTTGCGTGCCTTCCTAGCTCTCACTACTGTTTTACCTACTGAGGTGGACACATCTGCTCACGCATATGCTCCTCCTAGTGGTGGTGTTTTCATCTCCTCTTGCCTTGGTCTCTCTACAAGTGCTCTTGCTGCAATTCTCCTTCCTGCCAGGCAGAAGGATTTTGAGACACCACCGCCTCACTTAACATCTAAGTTGAACTTCACCTCGTGGGAGACATGCTTCTATGCTTGGGTCCAGGGCAAGCTGCTATGGGAATACTACTCTCCAGCCAAGCCACCGTTTACTCCTTAGCACTGTAATGTAGCTAGGGCTGTGCAAGGTCTTATCAATGTACGGCCTGAAGGCCTCCTCATTAACATCTGTATGTACAATGCCAACCATACACGTGGCACATCCGCTGACCCTGTTGGTGCCTATGCCCTCATTTGTCGCCACAAAACTGTGACTGGGCATGCTGTTGAAAGTGCCCTTACTATACAGTTCAACACATTTTAGATTCAAGCGGATGACACCATGGATGATTATTGGGCATGGAGCTGACGTCTTTTGCATGACCTGGGCAAAGTAGCCCCAGGTCCTCTCTCCTCTTGCCTGTTCATTGTTGCTGGTCTCATTCTTCAGGTCTCTGATCTCTACCTCCATGTCTCTCTGGAAGAGGGCCTTGCTTCTGCTCCGGTCCCTGAGAACTCTCCACCTGAGATCGGACCTCTCTATGAGTTCACTGCTGATTGCTTCATTGATTGGTGGAGAAACTTGTAGCACAAGTGGATGCATTGAGCAGCTCTCGCTGCGGTCACCACCTCCTCTCAAGCTGTCCGTGCCCCTTGCCAGCCCATTGGGCTGGATTCCTCCTCCATCCAAGCTATCCTACTATCGTCCTCCCTCTTCTCACTAATACGTACCCCCTGGACGTGTGACCATGGTCACTTCTCTAGTCGCTCCTCCAAATACTCCTCTAACGTCGTGACAAGGAGTGCACTCTTGAGTGCCTTCTAGTGGAGCTCCTTCACCTTCGCTCACACGGAGGTGAGAGTGTGAGTGGCCAGTCTTGGGTGTCTGTCTCTGAGTCCAATGCCAGCCTTCGTGGTGCTACGTCCGCCTGTGTGTAGGGGGCCATGCCTGATGACCGTTCATGGATTGAAGAGTAGCAGTCTCACACGTTCCCCAATCGTCTTGGTGTCACTGCCCCCCACTCATTGCGTGGCACTGTCAATGTCTAAATCCTTGTGCCCTCCACTCGTGTGTCCTTAGGCCACTGGATAATTGACTCTGTAGCCACACACCACATGACCTCCTGTCGCTCTTCCTTTGTGCCATTTGGTTTTTTTTGCACTGTACGCATTGGCTCTGACCAGCTTCTCCTAGTACAAGGTGTTGGTGTTGTCTGATTTTTTGGTCGTCTTGGCACAATTTACCTCCATGACGTGCTACTTGTGCCCGACCTTGAGGTTAGCCTTCTCTCCGTGACCACCCTCGATGACCAGGGCATGGATTTCTCGTCCAGCCACGGCATTGCCTGTATTGAGTTGCGCTTGTTTGGCTGGGTTGTCCTTTGTGGATAACGTCATGACCATCCGTTCCGTGCCCCTCTCACGTTGCCTTTGTTTTTTGTTGCCCCTGGTTTTTTTCACATTGCGTCTTTGTTTTCTCCTATACATGCGGACCTTGTGCATCGTTGCCTGTGTCACATTCACACTCCCACCACTCATCATCTTCTCCGTCTCCGCCCTATTACTAGCCTTGTCCCTGCCACGTTTGCCCCTCTGTGCTCCTCCACCTACGTTGATTATGCCAGTGGCAAGATGCACCATTCCCCATTCACAACTACTGAATCCACCACCTCCCATCCCTTTGATCTTGTGCATGCTGATGTCGTGGATCCTCTACTTCATGACTTGTTTGGTGACGAGAGTTGCTTTGTGCTATGCTTGAATGCCAACTTCTCTTGCTTTTGGTGGATCTTTGATCTTAATCACAAAAGCAATGTCACTGATGTCCTGGAATCCTGGCCTCCTCAGGCTGAGCATGCCTGTCTTTGTCCGTTGCTTGTCTTTTGTAGTGCAAGGGGGGGTGAATTTCTTGGTCCTACCTCTTGCTTTCTTGAGTTGTATGGTGTTTGTCTTGAGTCCTCTACCCCCTAGACACCACGGTACAATGGTGTGTCTGAATGGTGGAACCGCACCCTTGCCAATGGTGTACGCTCCCTTCTCTCCACCTCTGGTCAATTCCCCCTTGTTTTCCTTTGAGGCCATGTCCTACATGACGTGGGTCTCAAATCGTGTCCCTCATGGTCCTCTCCCTCACATTGGCTTGCCCTTTGAGCGCTAGACAGGCTGGCATGCTAATGCAAATCTCTACTAGCCGGACGCGGTTGACAGCCATCAATTACTTATGGGATGATTTGATTTTTTGTCTCAGCATTCAAAAGACTAGATAGCCACTTTTCAAGGTGGTTGACTCCCGGAAGTGAACTGTTTCTGAGATGAGGAGTGGTCTCTGTCAGATTCTATTCCAGACACCCTTATTCAATTTGATAGAAGACACTGTCCCTTTTCTTGTGAGAGTAAGTGTTATTCCACAAAGATGGAGGTAAAACTCAACAAGAAGTAGAAAGCGGTGCCACATCTCATCAAGGTTCCTGGGTTAAGCATCCACCAGTCCATGACGATCCTAGAGTATGACTTCTTTGAATCTTGTTCGCACTTGGTGATTCACTCCTGCACATAAGTTATGTACCTTTTCTTCAATAAGACGATTGCCAAATAATAGAGGGTCACCAAGCAGGCCTTCTTTCACACAAAGCCACGTAGAACCTCTAGAACTAGGACTCGTAAGATCTATGTAGTCCACTCATACAAAGATTCTTGCCCATCATCAGTGTAGAGCCTAGGCAATTGAGCAATGTGGCACACAGGTGGACTACGATTTTGCACTAATTCCTCAGTCCAGTTTCTCCACCATGCTTGCTGAAAATTGTGCTGGCAGAGCAGAGTACCTGCACACATTTTCCTACAATAATGATGGTACGATGGATGGCGGAGTGGTTGAAGATGGTCTCAAATGATCTGGATGGTTTGATGAAAGGCCTCCAGCCTGGTAATAGTGTTCATGTTCACTAAGGAGAAAGGGATCAACCTGATACTCCCGTAGAGACCAGTTCTGGGCCCAAAAGGGGAGAGCATCAGATCATGCATTCCCATTTTCTCCCTGCTCTTCAAGGACAAGAAGAAAGGAAGGAAAGACACAAAGGACTGGAAGTGGAGGCTCCAAGCGAGCCATACCGCAAAGCTGAGTGGGTGTTTATTTTCATTGTACTGATGGAGTTATGCGATGATCAAAATTTCTGCCATGATGCTTGTCACAGAAGTGATCAACTACAGCTTATCCTTTAGAGTCTTTAAATAACATGTAGTAAGTGGCTTACTGCCAAGAGTTTCAACCATGGCTATTCTTGGGTAGAAACATGTGAATTTCAACTTCCACAATCCTCCCCCCGTTTTATCACTATGTTCATGGCAGCAATGAGGACGATGAGAAAGGTGATGACAACAATGGCAGCAATGAAAGCGGCTGACGTAATGACAACAAAGGCTACTATGGAGGCAAGGATGTTGATGAAAGTGATCACGGAGACAACAATGAAAACAAGAGGTCGATGATAGCAGCATCCAAAACGACAAATCAANTTTTATCACTATGTTCATGGCAGCAATGAGGACGATGAGAAAGGTGATGACAACAATGGCAGCAATGAAAGCGGCTGACGTAATGACAACAAAGGCTACTATGGAGGCAAGGATGTTGATGAAAGTGATCACGGAGACAACAATGAAAACAAGAGGTCGATGATAGCAGCATCCAAAACGACAAATCAACTAGGATGAAAATAGAGAACATGCTGATGAATACAATGAAGATAACAATGATGATGATGATGAACGATGTGAAAGGATGGTGATGACAGTGAAAACAAGAATGACCAGGAAGACAGTGATGAAGACAACAAGGACTATGATGGCAGCAATGTAGAGAAGGATAACAATGACATCAACAAAGAAAAGGATGATTATAGCAACAACAAAACCCCATAACTGTGTCAGATGTTCTTACCCACTCTCATGTCTCCTGGTTGGGTACTTGTTTGGGATTTTATAACCATTGGGAAAGTAGGAAGTGGACCGCTGACATCATTAATTTTTGCTGAAAACCATGCCGGTTTTCACGTCACTCAGAAAACGTTGTTCATGTGCGCAAATAGTCAAGAGACTAAACTTCACCTTTGTTTGAAGGGAATTTCTAGGTGTCTGTGATAGCAGGGCTTCCTGAGTAAAACCAACAAACTTTGATGGAAAATATGGGGGGTTCTGAAACCATTTATCTTGATGTTCACCAGGGAAACCATGGGTAGACAGGAGCAAATTTACACTCAATAGATTGATGAAATCATCAAAATTTAAATGATTACATTGTGTAGCACTTGGACGTAAGTACGTGGGTGTAACAGTTCATACTTCAACGTACGCATGAACGTAAGCTTGATTCATCCGTGAATTGAATGTTGAAGAAGCTATATCCATTGAGGCATAGAAATAATGCCTTCTGCTGATGAATATAGCAGGGCCTATTCTATGTTAATGTCTGACTTTGCAACGTCGAGTTCATCCACACGCAATCACGCTTGAATGTGGTTGCGACTGGATAGACTTGAAAAGGAGATTTTTGCTTTTCACCCCTGCCAGTAGTCTAAGGTATGAAATGCCACCTGGACTCATCTTCGTCTTCCGCGTCTCCACAATACGCATGTTCTCGGACCAAATCTTGCATGTCTAGCCCCAAGAAAACTCCCTTCTGTTTTGCTTCACTGATTTTCAGAGATTTCTCGTGGACAGGTGACTGAACTAAGGGAGCATTCTTGGTTCAAAGTATGTGGAATCCTGATTTTACATGAAAAATGTTGTTTGCGCTACTTGCGCGGGGTGGGGGACTGCGTGGATCCGCGGCAAGGAAAAGTTTCCGTTTCATAGCCGTGGACCTGGTGCATTGAAGCATGTCCACTGAAGTAGAGGGGTGAAAAGGCTTTTCACCTGGTGCATTGAAGCATGCCGCACAGCCGACATTTCCGTTGAGCACAGCCAAACCATTGAAGGAGACAGTCAAGCATAGCCTATTCCAGCTCGCGTGTAGTGGTCAAGGTTGTCCTGAGGTGTCAACTTGACCATTGTGAGTGGCCACAGTGATGGCATGAGGGTGAATGTGCACCCTGGAGGGTCCCTAGCAGTGGCTGGTTCACACCACCAACTGTTTTTGGAGAGACTGAAACTGTTGAGGCTACTGGTTTCAAGGATGGCAGAAAACTGGTCACAGAGTGAGGCAATAGTTTTGGCCTCAATCGACTGCGAATGTACACTTGATCAAGGCTCACAAGCAGTGGCATTTCATAGCCACTGATCTAAGCTTTCCAGAACACCAAAGCATGTCAGATTTGAAGCTTCCTAGCAGATTCTATGGCTTCTAGAGTGGCCCTTGGTAGGCTGTCCTTTTCCCACATAGGAAGGCATCCCTTCCCTCCTCTATAAGCTTCTGCCCCTTTATAGATTCCTCAGCTTGCTTCTAGTAGGAGGGAAGGTGTCCAGAAGACCAAGACACCTCTAGATACCTTGTAGGACAAGTCACCCCTTCTAGAAGGTGTGCCACCTTCCTGGACCCTCACCTGGCTTTGTAGAAACTTAAAGAGGAACTCTAGAGGTTGAGCTAGCTTTCTGGCATCTATTTTCCATCTCCCTTGAGGCAGGGCAGAATTTCATCTTGTGGGATTTGAACCCGGGCCCCTGCCTCTAGAGGTGGACACCATTAACCACTAAGCTGCCTTGGCTTGTGTTTTTGGTTTTCCTTTTTTATTTTGGAGTCACTCCTGCCATGGTGAGGAGCATCATACCAACAATCTCCCCCTCGCGCATCACCCATGGCAGTTGTCCATGCTCAGCCTGCAACTCAAGAGGCTTGGGAAAGCCCAAGTTCCACAAAAGAAGCATCATGCCTGTCCTTGGGTTGCGCCTTTGTCATGGAATCAGCAAGCATGTGCTTTGTGCCGCAGTGCACAAGCACCACATCACCCTTTGCAACGAGGTCTCATGCAAAGTGATGCCGAATCTCTATGTGCTTGGTCCTCCAGTGTAGCACAGGGTTCTTGGTCAGGCTGATGGCACTCATGTTGTCAACATTGAGTGCCGTTGGCTTCTTTTGCAACACCCCAATCTCCTTGAGCAATCGCCGTAGCCAAAGTGCCTCCTTTGCGGCTTCCGCGAGAGCAATATACTCCGCCTCAGTGCTAGATAGAGCCACACTGTCCTGCTTCCGGCTTCCCCAAGACACCGCTGCACCACCAAGCACAAAGACATATCAAAATGTTGACTTGTGGTCATCAATGTCACCTGCCCAGTCAGCATCAGAATAGCCAACCAACTCGAGGGAGTCAGTCCGCGCTCTCCCTCCAAACACAATTCGCAAATGTGTTGTTGCCTTCAAGTACTGGAGGATTCTCTTCACTGCTTGCCAATGTAGCGGCCCCGGATCAGCAACATAGCGGCTCACTTGTCCTTCAGCAAAGGCAAGGTCAGGCTGTGTCGCCACCATGGCATACATTATGCTGCAAACTGCGGACTGGTACGGTACTCCAGCCATCTCCACCTTCTCGTCCTCCGTGCTCGGGCCCATGCTGGAGCTCAGCTCACATGTCGTTGTCATAGGTGTGCCGATGGGGTTGCACTCCTCCATGTTGTAGCAGCGGAGCACCTCCTGCACATATTTTTCTTGACCCAATTCCAGCGTGCGTGCTTTGCGGTCCCTCTTGATGGCAATGCCGAGGTAGTATTCAAGCTCGCCCATGTCTATCATCTTGAACCGGCTTCCAAGCTGTTGCTTCAGGCTCTTGGGCTCCCCCTCATCCAAAGACACAAGGATGAGGTCATCCACCTAGAGGAAGACAATTCGGTGGAGTCCTGGCTGATTACGCACGTACACGCTGTGATCGACCTCGCAGTGCTTGAAGCCAAGCTCACCCATGAAACTATCCATCTTGAGGTACCACATGAGCGGAGCTTGCTTCAGTCCATAGAGCGCCTTGCGAAGCCGGCACACCTTCCCTTGTGGCGCATCTATCCCCTCTGGCACCTCCATGTAGACTTCCTTGTCCAGGTTGCCATTGAGGAACGCGGTTTTCACGTCCATTTGGTGGATTTCGTAGTCGCGTGCCGTTGCCACCGAGAGGATAGTACGGATGGAGGAAACCTTGGCAACTGGTGCAAAGGTCTTGTCGTAGTGCTCCCCTTTTCTCTGGGCATATCCTTTTACCACCAGCCGCGCCTTGTACCGCTCTACCTTCCCCTCCTTTGTGAGCTTCTTCCGGAAGATCCACTTGGAGCCGATGATTTCCTCGCTGTCCGGCCGGTCAACCAGCTCCCAAGTGCCGTTCTCCTCGTGGGAGGCAAGCTCAGATTTTATTGCCCCCTCCTACTCAGCCCCATGTTTCCGCTGCACTGGCTCACTTACACATTGAGGCTCCTCTTGCGTGAAGAAGGCTTGTGCAAACCCAATCCAAATGCCCTTTTTGACATCATACCTTTTTGTCCTTCTTTGCACGCGGTTACTCGTGCGGGGCTCTTGAGGTGGTTGTTGTTGTTGCTGTCCCCTTTTGGCGCCATCCTCTCCAAGCGCCTACTCCCCCTCTCTTGGAGACCTTGGAGACATCTGTTGACTCCCCACCTCCACGTCCATCTCCGGTGCTTTGGACTCCTCGTCCAAACTGGCCGGAATAAAGTCTGCCGCTTGCCCATCCCTCAGGCGATGCTCTCCAATTGGTGGTGATGCGAGGATGTCACCCTCATTCACGTCCTCCGGCGTCTCCCCCTCAAGGAGTGGCATCCACTCCCCCCTCTTGGAGAGACCTGCCTCCTTGTCTGTCCAACGGCTTTTCTTGTCAAACGTGACGTCGCGACTCTGCACAATCCGTTGCCTCCTCGGGTCAAAGAGCCGGTACGCCTTGCTTCCGCTCTCAAATCCAAGGAAAATACACCGGCGGGTACGCGGGTCCAGTTTGCTCCGTCCCTCACGTGCGTGCACCATTGCATGTGCAACACAACCAAACGTGCAGAGGTGACCCACCGCCGGCTTCCTCCCGCTCCACACCTCTTGTGGCGTCTTCCACGCCTTGCTCTCCTTGTCCTTCAGCGGCTTGGTCGGCATGAGATTCATGATGTACCCTGCTGTCCTTGCCCCCTCCGCCCAGTACCGTCGTGTAAGGCCGGCGTCGCTCAACATGGATCGCACCATGTT
>SZWC01000756.1:270909-292443 GCA_023375785.1 Penium margaritaceum
AGTAGTATTCATGGTGTTGAGTCCTGGAGATCAATGGCACACTCATTTGTGCAGGCTATGTAATTCCAATCCGTTCCTCTTCCTCCAACGGATAGCCGAGCAATTCAATGCCATCATGGTCTATGTTAACAGCCTCTTGATCATGTCTCCTTCAATGGAGGATGTTAAAGAGACCAAGGCACTCATACTGTCTGGCTTTAGGATGAAGGTCCTTTTGACCTGCTATTTTACACCTTGGGTTGGAAAGTGTGCATGACCACCAACGGTGGAGACTTGCTTCACCAGGCGCACTGCATTCATGTTGTGGGGAAGTGGCTTGCCGACCTCTTGGGTGAACTTCTCACAGCCTCCACGTCCATCACATTGGACGAGTAGGATGCCCTAAGGGTGGATGATCAAGCACAGATTACGGAAACAGGAGACATTACCCTCAAGTTGCGCCTCATGGGCTCTTTCATGTACGTGGCTGCAAACAACCGTCCTTACATTGCCTTTGCTCTCAAACTCGTAGCACAATTCTTATAGTGTCTGGGGGCAAGTGCCATGCATACCGCAATGCAATCAGTCTGGTACGTGCTTCCATCCACAGTGCTTGTTTGTGGCTCTACAGGGTCCACTAGGTCTGGAGTCGTGACAGGCACATTCAGATAAAGTACTTGTCCCTACGGGAAGGCACTGCCGTTTCACATCGTAGTGGCCAGGAGGGGTGCATTTCATGTATCTGATGAGATGTAGAGTACATTACACTGGGGGCTAGGGCTGCTGAGGTGGTGTGGCTGCAGCGCATGTTCTGTGAGCTGCATCATTTTGTGCCTTCTGTTGTGTTGTGCTGTGAAAAGTAGATTGCTCTTGTAATTTCATGTACATCTGGTGTGTTTTGTAGGTGCTCAATGTACATTGCTGTTGAGAATCACTTAAAGCTAAGGATGCACACAGGTTCCAGGAACCGTGGTTCCGGAACCGCGGTTCCGGCTCCAAGATTCTGGAACTGTCCAGGAACCGCGGTTCCTGAGCTCTGGTCTATGGAGGGGATGATGAGTGGAGAGGGGGGTTTCTTTGGGCTTTGTTTGCTTATTTGGTACCATTGGAGGCCATGTGAGCACTCCAATCACGTACCAACGTACAATAGAGGAGTCTTCAAGGGTTTTTCCCTTGCCTTAAAAGAGAAACATGATGATGGGAGCTGATCATGCTTCGTGTTCCTTGTGTACGAGGGGAAAATATGTGGAACAGTGACCAGAACCGCGGTTCCGGAACCAGAGCCCGGTTTCGGTTCCAAGTTGGAACCATAACCGCGGTTAGGGTTCCACTATCAAAACCACGGTTCCGTACAGGTGTGCTGTCTTGCGTAAAGCGTGAATTGGTGGAGTGAAAGGTGATGTTCATCATTTAGGTCAGCACGGACCTACAGGAAGCTGATTTCCTGTCCAAGACACTTGTGTGTGGATGTATTGGGCTGTAGAAATGTGCACTCTTTGACATCTTTTTATGCAACTTCGTCAGTTATGCATGTGTATGGACATGCATACCATCTAGTCATGAGAGATTTTGGTAATGTGGGCCTTTTCCACCTGTTTGTACAGGTGATTGTGACCATTTGACTGTGTCCATGCCCGTGCAGATCCATGTTGTGGACTAATCTTACACCAGGGTGCTGTCGTATAGTTATCCACCAAACCACGGCTGTATGATAGCTTACATGGCATTCCAAAGACATGCTGGGGCACTTCGCAAGTCTTGCAGCCTCTAGTGTTTTGTTCTATAGGATCACAAGGTAATGCATTTGGATTTTATTGTGCTGTTTGGAACAAAACTATTGTTTTTTGCTGGTTTATGGTCAAATGATATAACATGGTGCACAACCTGACCGACACTTGTGGCAGCTGTTTTGCGTGTGTTCTTGTCAGTTTTAACCTCTCTGCACATTGAAGCGTATGAAGCTTCTACGGCTGTGTGCGTCTCCCCTAACAAGACTCTCAATTTTCTTGCACCTGCCTTGCATTTTTGTGTACTTGATGTTGAGGAAATCATTGCACTGTCAGCAACAGTAATTCTAGGAAGCTTCCAGCGTTGTACATGGAGAAACTAAAAGCACAGTAAGACTATCAACTTCTAATTCTACTCTACTTCCTTGTTGAGTCATATAAACGTGACTTTAATCATGAAACTCAATTCTGTTTGTTCTAGAATTAAATGGACTAAACCGTTTCAAAGCTACATTGGTGAACCTGACTGAATTCAATAACACTATTGAAGATTGAAAATTGTGTTTACAAGGCTCACCTTCCGGGTGGGCAACCACCCGGGAGGTGATTCTCCGGTTGCATCCGTTGAATTTGAACCAAGCCACCCCTCAGAAATGAATCATGTTGCAACAAATTCTATGTGCATGGGAGATGTTCCTTCCCTCTTAACGTATAAAAGTTATTGTTTTTCCTCTTTACATTTGGTTTCTCTGCTCTACCATATTTCTCTTAATCATCCTTCTCCACATCTACTACTAATACTACAACTAACACTACTAATACTACTACTACTACTACTACTACTACTACTACTACTACTACTACTACTACTACTACTACTACTATGGCTGGAAGGACTCACTGTCACATTGCCAAGTCTTTCTTGCAATTCTTCAACCTAGTATCTTATGAAAAATTGCATGGTCCCTTTCCACCTAACTCCTTGATCTCCCTTCCATTCCAATGTTTCCTTCATCCCATTGCAATCTTGTGCCCCTCGTTTCTTCTACTTAAATCTATGGACCTCCACCTCTGCCATTAGCCCTTTTCATATGGTATCAGAGCTCCTGGAAACATCGTCTAGTGCTCCCTGGAATATTCATTGTTTCTGATACATGAGTGCTTTTTTCCAAATATGAGTCAACCTGAGCTCATATTGGCACCATATACACCACATATGTGAGTGTTTTCAAATCCTACATAATCAAGTCGGACTCACCACCTTCAGGCGTGCGTGGTCCCTTGTGCCAAAAGCTTAAAACACATGGCCTTGTTTTCTCACATCCTCATCCTTCATCCAAAGCCGCACCTCATGCTAGCAGTGTCTTTTTCTATTACTCCTTTGACTGTGGCACCACCCATCTGCGGTAACTTCACCAAGCTTCCTGCTCAATGCTCAGTGTGAACTGCAGCCCATTCCGTCTGTAAAACTTAAGAGCAGTAGATGAGCAGTATTTTGCTGCAGCTTCACAGAATAGAGTTTCCTATGTGTTATTTCTTCTTGATTTCTATCCTAAAGTGAACAAATTTGTATGCCTTCCAGCCTCAACGTCTAAACCCACGCATCATGAGTGCCCCATTTGGGTGCTGTTTTTTGTTGCGTCTATTGAGTCTTGCCTTCAGCAGCCACATCATATTTCTGCAACGTTCCTTTCTCCGAAGCAGCTTCATTGGCTTCTTCACCTCATGTGATGCATCAGCATCATCTCACCCTTAACTGCCACATCTGCACCATCGTGGTGACGGCTAGCACCTCACAAAGGATTTTTATCATCATTCTTATCATGGCGGCATGTGTCACCTTTTCATTGTTTTTATTACTTTGTGCATGTAGTTCCACCCCTGCGGCCTGGCACACATCATCACCATTCAGCTTGTGGACTAGCATGTGTCACTGGCTGCCATATGAGTAGTCTGTGTGCCCTCCATAGGAACAATCATTAGCAGTTAAAAGTAGAAGTAATCAGTGCTCATGGTATTTCTCCTGTGCCAACCCATAATCATCAACATAAGCAGAATGTGGCTGGAGCTAGTCCTCAAGGAAGCCTCCATGGAAATTGACCTCTTGATGATCAAGGAAACATTGTAGCCTCAGGTTCTCGACCCTAAAAACTCACCGTGCTCCACCACTCCCACACGAAAGGAGATTAATCATGGTGTTATTGTATCCTCTTTGAGTTGTGTTATGACAGTAATCACATTCTCTAAGAGCCAACACATCTTATGGGCCCAAAGAAAAACTCAGCAACAGGCACACACGCTGTTTGGCCCCAGTGTCCAGTCTATGATGAATCTTCACCAGCAATTAGCAACTGTGTCCATGGAAATTCTGCTATTCCTCCACCCTCATATAGTCACAAAAGAAACAGCAGTGACAGGAAAGTCCTTCATTTGAGATGTGCAGCAGTGGTGCGATGATAAAACTGAATTTTTATGCTAAAAGACAGTAAAAGAACGTGCAAAAGAAGCAACAAAAAGCTGCCTAGTTCACCATGGGAGACCATGGGCCCTGGTACATCTTCCCAAAGAACGATGAATCTTGCACTTTGATCCAAGTTTTGCTTTGTGAGAAGCTACTGGATGAACTACTACTTAAAAGGTTATGATCCTCTGGTTTTCCGATGTCTCAATGAAGATCAACCCTTCCATGATCTCCTTCAGAAAAATGACCAGCGGACAGATGACATATAAGGATTATTGGCGCCCAGATTGCCATCAACACCCTCAACGCCAACACCATCACCATACGTTGAATGACCATTAGCATGAGATTTAGAATAAGAGAAGGTGGACAGAAATAACTCTAAGAATTCTAAGGAATGCAAAAACAGTCTTGGAAGTCCAAAGAGCTCTAAGTAAGGCTCACCTCTTGGGTAAACCACCTGCACAATGAATCTCCATTCAGAACAGTTGAATATGACTCAAGCCGCCCCTGATAAAAGAGAATCACATGAAAAAACATAGAGCTAGTGATAGAAGATTTTGGTTTTGCATTTATCAGGTTATTTGCCTGAACAAAGGATGTTTGTTTCTATATGAAGGAACCCAGATGAGTTATATTGCAATTTCTTGCCTTTGGTTATGTGGCCCTTGATGCTGTATCTACACTCTGCAACCGTACACTTCCTTTATTTATCCTCTCATTTGTGATTCATCTCCATCTATTTGCTCCTTTGTTGTTCCTTGCCAATAGCTTTCAAGTACATGATGGAGTCTCCCTTCTGTGCCCGAGTGTATGTCACACTCTGCCAGTCTTTAATGTCATCAGCCTTTGTATTGCCTGTTTTTACCTAGCTCCTTGCTCTCAGTTCCATTCAACTCCTTCTGTCACCCTATTTCAACCTCATGCCTTCCATCAGTTGTGATTTCTTCTACCACATTATGCCTCTGAATCCAATGCTTTGTTTTTATGTTTCTCACTTTAGAAAATACTTGTATTCATCTGTTGGGTTGCTTCTGTTGATGATCAAGATTGCTGATCCTTATGTTGGCCTGAAGGTGAGTGTGCACCCTGGAAGGTCCCTAGCAGTGGCTGGTTCACACCACTAACTGTTTTTGGAGAGAATGAAACTGTGGAGGCAACTCGTTCCAAGGATGGAAAAAAACTGGTCAGAGAGCGAGGCAATGGTATTGGTCTCAATAAACTGGGAATAAAATCTTGATCAAGGCTCACAAGCAGTGGAATTTCATAGCAACTGATCTAAGCTTTCCAGAACACCAAATCATGCCAGATATGAAGCTTCCTAGCGGATTCTATGGCTTCTAGAGTGGCCCTTGGTAGGCTATCCTTTTTCCCACCTAGGAAGGCATTCGTTCCTTCTTCTAGAGGCTTCTATCCCTTCCTAGATTCCTCAGCTTGCTTCCAGAAGACCAAGATACCTATAGATTCCTTCAAGGACAAGTCACCCCTTCTAGAAGGTGTACCACCTTCCTGGAACCTCTCTTAGCCTTCTAGAAACTCAAGGAGGAATTGTAGAGGTTGAGCTAGCTTCCTGGCATCTAATTTCCACCTCCTTTGAGGCAGGGCAGAAATTGATCTTGTGGGACTCAAACTTGGGCTCCTGACTCTAGAGGTGGATACTACTAACCAATAAGCCACTTGGGCTTGTCTTTTTGGTGTTCCCTTTTGAAGTCACTCCTTCCATGGTGAGGAGCATCTCACCAATAATCTCCCCCTTGCGCGTCACCCATGGTAGTTGTCCATGCTCAACCTGCAATTGAAGAGGCTTGGGAAAGCCCAAGATCCATGCAAGTAGCATCATGCCTGTCCTTGGGCTGCGCTTTTGTAATGGCATTAGAAAGCATGTACATTGTGCCGTAGTGCACAAGCACCACATCACCTTTTGCAACGAGATATCATGCAAAGTGATGCCGGATCTCTATGTGCTTAGTCCTCTGGTGTAGCGCAAGGGATTTGGTCAGGCTGATGGCAGTCATGTTGGTAACGTTGAGCGCCGTTGGCTTCTTCTATTGCACCTCAATCTCCTTTTGCAATCGCCGCATCCATAGCGCCTTCTTTGCGGCTTCCGCAAGCGCAATACACTCCGCCTCAGTGCTGGACAGAGCCAAACAATCCTGCTTCTGGCTTGCCCAAGACACTGCTGCACCACCAAGCACAAAAACATAGCCTGATGTTGATTTGCGGTTGTCAACATCACCTGCTCAGTCAGGGTCAGAGTAGCCAACCATTTTGAGAAGGCTTGTGAAAACCCGGTCCAAATGCCCTTGTCGGCATTGTGCCAATTTGTCCTTCTTCACACACGCCTGCTTGTGCACGACTATTGAGGCGGTTGTTATTATTGCTGTCCCCTTTCAACGCCAGCCTCTCCAAGCGCTTGCTCCCCTTCTCTCGGAGTCCTTGGAGACATCGGTCAACTCCCCACCTCCACGTCCATCTCAGGTGCTTTCGATTCTTCACCTGAACTGGCCAGAACAAATTATGCCGCCCGTCCATCCTTTGGGTGATCCTCTCCGGCTTGTGATGCTGCAAGGACGTTACCCTCATTCACATCCTTTGGCGTCTCCCCCCCAAGGAGTGGCAGCCACTTCCCCCTCTTGGAGAGACCTGCCTCCTTGTCCGTCTAGCAGCTTTTCTCGTCAAACGTGGGGTCGCGACTCAGCACAACCTTTTTCCTCCTTGGGTCAAAGAGCCGGTACGCCTTGCTTCCGCTCTCATACCCAAGGAACATACACCGGTGGGTTCGTGGGTCCAACTTGTTCCGCCCTCCATGTGCCTGCACCACCGCATGTGCAACGCAACCAAACGTGCGGAGGTGACCCACTGCCTGCTTCCTCTTTCTCCACACTTCTTGTGGTCTCTTGTTTAGCTTGCTTTTGTTGTCTTTCAATGACTTGGTCAGCGAGAGATTCATGATGTACGCTTTTGTCCTTAACCCTCCTCCCAATACCGTTGTGCAAGGTCGGCGTCGTTCAACATGGATTGCACCATGTTAAGGATTGTGCGATGTTCTCCCTCTGCAACGCCATTCTGCTACGTGGAGTGTGGAGTTGTTTTCTGCCACTTAATCCCCTTTCTCTTCATCCACCCAAGGCAGCCTGCATATTAACCACTATTGTTGCTGTGGAATGCCTTCACCTTCAACTCTGTCTACCGCTCCACATCTGCCACAAACGCTTTCATGCATGGAAGGACTTTGCTCTTCTAGTTCATGAGACAGAGGTATAGTTTGCGGCTGTGGTCATCGATGAAGGTGAGGAAGTAGGGAGCTCCGCCGATGGAGCTCTCAAATGGTCCACACACATCTGTGTGTACCACTCCCAACTTTGTTGATCCACGCGTCCCTATTGCCACAAATGGCCGTCACATTGGTTTGTGGAAAACGTATGGCTCACACAGAGTCTCCTTGTTTCCATCAAGGCCACTGATTAGGAGATCCCGCACCACCTCTCTCTTTTCCATCTCCTTCACTGTTGATGGAGAAATATGGAAAAGTTGGCGGTGCCAATGATCCAGGTCTCGTTCATCCTTCGTTGCAAGATTGGCGGTGTTGGACCCCGGACGGCACCCAAGGATCTTTGTGCGGTGCATGTACAAGTCGTCCTCCCTTTTGGAGCACACAATCATGTTCCCTTTACCCTAATTGCGGATGAGGGCCTCAAGTCCCTTATCAGAAAGGTAGCTGTCGGAGAGTAGGTCTACCCCAAAGTTGTGCATGTGGAGCACGTTGTGGAGTGTGATCGTGACAGGTTTTCCGTCCACAATTGACTCAATGCGGACGTTACCCTCACCGGCGGCCACCTCTGTTTTTCCGTAAGCCACCGTCATGTGTCTGTCCGAGGTGCCAAATAGGTAACAAATGCTACCCTATTGCATTTGGTGTGGTGGCTGGATCCCGAATAAGTAATGGCATCTCCCGGATCCTTCAAGCTGGTGGAGTTGTACGCCATGAGGGCCTGATTGTCTTTCTTCCTGCCCCAATACAACTGCTCTAGCTTCTTCTTGGGGCAATTGCATGCATAGTGGCCCTCCTTGCTGCATATGAAGCACTTCCCCTACTTTTCACCCTTCTTCATGCCCTGTTTTGCACCTTTTCACTTGTCGCCTCGGCCTCCACTGTGAGGATGAACTGTGCAAGAAAAACATGATACCGCTGCACTCACTTGACCGCCGCATTAGATCCACTCGTTGTGCACGTGCTCAGCAACCTTAAGGTACCTCAGCTTGTTGGAGAGCCATCCACCAAGGACCGTGATCATGGGACTCCAATTGTCCGGCAAGGCGTGAACAAGGATCATATCTTGCAGCTGAAAGTCAACCTCCCAACCAGTGGCCACACACTCCGCTCCAAGTGCTCCATGATCTCCATGATGTTGTCGGCTTTGTTGGCTTGGAGGGTGAAGAGCCATTTGAAGATGAAGAACTTATTGGCAAGATAACTTGAATGGTAAATGGAGTCGAGTTTTGACCATGCGTCTGCAGCCATAGTACATCCATGAATGTGCCCAAGTTTAGGTAGGCATAACATGGACACAAGGAGAGCCAATACCGTTTTGTTGCACTTCTTGTATGCCTCCTTCACCTTAGCTGTTGTGGTCTCTGGTGGAGAAGTCTTATCATTCTTCACGAGCTCAAGCAATGCCTTGTCATCGAGGAAGACCTCAAACTACCACAACCACAAGGAAAAACCTGTCTCATCAAACGTAAGGATAGTGCGGCTGCTCTCTTGCTTCTTGGCGGCCATGTATTGATCTAGGAAGCGTGAAAACATCTGGCTTGGGACAGTGTTAACCTTCGTGCCTCGAACATCGGTACATCGATGTCCACATTGATACATCGATGTACCCCAGGTTGGCCACATCGATGTGGACACTGTTGGCATGGTCAGTTCAGATGCATTGGAACATGGGATTGCACAGAATGTTTGAGGCAACCAAATATGAGAAATTCATGACTTATTCAAATAATCTTTTATGGCATGTTTCAAGGTGATTACCTATATCAAGGCACCTGGTCACACCTTCATGTGATGTGAATTTGCACTGCATCTCTACTATTGATGAGCAATACGCATCACTAAACGGAACGTAAACTGAAGTCATGGTGCCTTGTACACACTGACCATGCAAAAGGCAAATCATAGCAATGCATGTACATCAAGTACAAAGCTTCTAGGCTAGACATTATTCACCATTTCATTCACATGTGTACACAACCTCCATGGACTGAGGGAATGCTATATGGGATTGCATATTCATTCTACATCTGTAAAATTGTAGCAATGGATTGCACATGGTGGACATGGAGTTGGCAATGGCACAATGTATAGAATTTGACACAAACGCTCAACAACATTGTGAGAACCATGTCCTACTTCCACAATGTGGCAGCTCTGCGCCTTGCCAACGTGCTAGCTATTGTAGCTGCCACTGCACTACCTGTAGCACGTTTTGATACCCTTGCTACTGCTAGTGCAACAAGGGCAGCACGCTTTGCATTATGGTTGGAACTGCCAATCCTTGAACCTGCTATTGATGCTGGTTCACATGTTGTTGTTGAAGCCAACTGGCCACCTGCTGCTCCTTTCTCACCTGCTGCTTGTTCGTCACCTCATCCACCTGCTTCCCCTTCCTCACCTGATCTTCCCCCCTGCCCACTATCTGCTCCTTCCCCATCTGCTACTCCATCCTCAGCTGCCGCTCCCTCCCCACTGGCTGCTCCCTCATCACCTGGTGCTCCTGCCCCACTTATTGCAACTGCAGCAGATCCCGTTTGGCTTGTCCATCCCCACCTACTATTGCTTCTTCCCCCCGTCGTCATCTGCTTCCCTCTCTTAAGTATCTACTCCATTACCAGCTGTTGCTGCACCAGTCCCACCACCTTCTCTCCTCCTTTCCATAGTTGTGTTGCTCTTCTCCGGCTTATCCTATGTGTGGACATGCGCTGAACGTGCATGAGGAAGTCCAGGCGTGTCACTTATGACACACACAAAGGCAAGAACCTCCACCACATCATCGTCTCCCCCAACCGCATCTGCATCCTCATCCTCTTCGTCATCCTCACCTTCATCATCAGTCTCCCAATCATCCTTGGGTTCACTCAGCACTCCCTCTTCCTCAACCATCTCTCCGTCGTCCTTGCTGACATCCTTCTGCTTTTGCTACAGCCACCGCGGCCCTGGCCAGATCCTTTGCTGCTTTTCTGCTATGCTTGCTGTAGTGTTTATGCAAGCAGACATGGCACCACACGAGGAGCTCTAGGGTTGAGACCTTGAGCTTGTTTGTCTTGGTAGTATGGATGAGCTCATGTGTGGAAAACACGCATTCACACTTAGACAAGGACTACGGTTGTGGAAGGTGCTTAAAGGCCAAATCTCGTAGCACTGGAAGATTGCACATATAATTCACGTGCCACTCAATGGCAGTCATCGTCCCATATTTCACTTTTGCAACTGCAGCAACAGCCTTTGCATTCGTGTGTGGTGTTGTCATGGGATCATCGTTCACTATAGTCTGTGCCAACTGGAATACCCCAATCTCCTTCATGATCTCATCCTGCTTATCCTCAGAAACCAAAGCCTCCACCACGGCCTGCCAAGCGTGCAGGGTGGTCGCATCCTTTGACAGGTCATTCCCGAAGTGCTTTGGATGCAACCACCAAGCAGCGGCATACAGAGGGCATGACATGTCCTTAGACCAGCATGGTCAAGCCTCCCCAAAACAAAGTTTACATGGCACTCGACAACCTTCCTTCTCTTCCTTCCTTTCTTCTCGGACAGTGCCTTCAGCTGTTCAGCAGAGTCAAGCAACCCCTCGTAGATTTCACCGCCCCCCCCACAAGACGAGATATCCACACGCAACACCTTCACCAATGGTAACAACAGATCCTTCAGCTGTCTCACCTGCAGCTAGAAGACCTTGCGGCGTACAATCCTTCTCACCTCCTTCTTCTTGCTCCTGAACTCTGCGTCCCTCTGCAACCCAATCTGCTTCCAAACATCCATCTACACAAACTCCTCCAACTCCTCCCTCAGCTCTAGCATCCTCTCAACCATGTCAAAGACAAATGCAAAGCGGGTGTCACTCCTATTCTTGAGCCATGTCTGAGGCATGGCGTTGTTCCTGAAAAAGGCAATCACCTTCTCACATTTCCCAATGATCCCAGCACCCCATGCCAACTTTCCAATGTCCTTTATGATGAGGTCTATGTTATGTGTACAACATCCCTGAAAGAACAGCTTTGAGAAATTCTGCTTGAGCTCAGAAAATGCTTTCTTGTTGACGGACGCATTGTCACAGATCATAGAAACAACTCTGTCCTCACCCACTACTGCAATTGCTGCCTTTATCATGGAAGCAGCATGGTCAAAATCCCTCGTCAATCCACTGGCATCATGTGAAAACAGATGGACGGATCCCATGGCATTCACTGCCATGGCATTGTAGATGGGTCTAACCTACCTGTCAGACCACTCATCCACAGCCAGGCTTGTTCCGTAGGTCGACCATCCACGCATTCGCGGTGCATCAAGCTCTGCCCATTCTGCATCCAACTTAGGCAGCAGCTCAGTGGTCACAGTGTCCCCACCTGGCAGCTGGAAACTGGCAGTCGTCTTCTGTCCTGACAAGATGACTTCGACGAGAACAGGTTCTTGACAGAACAATATAGGCAGGGCTGCAATGGCCATCCTTTTCGCAATGTCCAGCTGGCAGCGGTCATTGTACTACCTGTCTGAGTGCTCAACCATGGTTGATTCGCGGAACGATGCTGCCTTGTTAATGTCAAACAGCACAATCTCACCCTCGAGAGTCGTTGTTGCTGCCGGCCTGCTTGGATGGACGTTGTGTCCATCTTCATCGCCACTGGAGTCCTTCTGCAGCGTGATTCCCACGATGGCTGCCTTCGTTGCTTTCTCTTGTGCCTCCCACACCTTCAACCAAGCGACAGGCTTGTCCCTGGTTCCCTACTCGGTACCCTCCCCCTTGTACAGCTTCACACTGTATGGCTGCCAGCCTGCTGTAGGAGGAGGGAAACGCTCCAAGCCCAGAGCGTCCCTAGTTGTTGGTGGAGGATGGGGACACTTCCCCATGTTCGGGTTATTGGAAGCAAAGTGGCCGCGGATGCGGTCACACGTACCGCAGACTTTCTTTGCAGATGACCCACAAACGAAGCCTGCCTTCTTGCTGCTCGTGGGACTTGGTTCGGAGTACTTAGATAGCTCCCTGGTAAGAAAGTCGCCAGTGAGTGCCCTCCTCCTAGGTGGATTCCACTTGCTCGCGTTAAACTGGGCAGAAACAGCACATACTGGAGCAGTCGAGGGACTGGATGCAGTAGTAGAAGCTCTGTTTGAGCTTGGCTGAGAACTTGGTTGAGAAGCCGTGGCGAGACGAATGTCCGTTGGGTGAGACCCGGCGGCAACGCCTAATCTGACTACGTGTTGGCTACATTGTGGAGCAGGGCGATGTGTTGGTAATAAGACACAAGCACGGGTTGAGTCATCCCGAATGAACCAGTTCTTGGTGCTTGATGCATTGAGGAATGCCTTGCCTTGGTAACGGCTGATTTGGCTGCCAAATCAACGGTGTATGATCGCCGCTCGTAGACCGTCGATGCGGTAGCCTGAATGGCCGAGGAACCGATCGTCAATCGGTTCCTCCTTTTTTTTGCATCGATCGCGGTTCAAACATGGTTTGAACGTTTGAATGCGAGATAGACAATAAACAAAATCTGTAATTCGTAACAAAAACATTGTCTCAGTCGGTTTGCAGGCAAACCATGTTCAATGGACGCAATTGTCCAGTACATAAAATTGTACTAATTTACATTTTGACCTTTATCTCTGTCAGGTTTTCATTGGTTCGCATGATTGTCAAAGAACAAGGTTGCGCATGGATTGGACGTAGAAAGATTGGCCAATGATGAGAGCTGAGCGTTGCCCATCAATCCACCCTGTCAAAGGTTGACATGACCACCTCCACATGCAAGACACACATTGGTCCAATGTATGCAGTCGTGCCACATGGCAAGATTAATGCATCAGACGTGAATGCAAGCATGCGTCTCCAGAACGAGGGTTCCGGAGCCAAACACGGCAACAAATTTTGTGGTGGTAACAATCCGCGTGACGACGTGGGCGTGTCTAAAACTGTGGCTCGGACGGGCCCGGTCATGACTACGACCCTACACCACATCGATGGAGCATAGATGTGCCTTGCGGTGCCGAGGTCATTGTTATTCTCCTCCTATGAGCAACGAAGGCAACATTGGCTTGGGATCTTTTAAAGCCATGGCCCCAGAACCCTTTGTTGACCTGAGGGTGACTGTGCACCCTGGAAGGTCACTAGCAGTGGCTCGTTCACACCACCAACTGTTTTTGGAGAGACCGAAAGTGTGGAGGCAACTGGGTCCAAGGATGGAAGACAACTGGTCAGAGAGTGTGGCTATAGTTTTGGCCTCAATAGACTGGGAATGATATCTTGATCAAGGGTCACAACAAGTGGAATTTATAGCCACTGATCTAAGCTTGCCCGAACACCAAAGCATGCCAGATTTGAAGCTTCCGAGCAGATTCTATGGCTTCTAGACTGGCCCTTGGTAGGCTGTCAGTTTTCCCACCTAGGAAGACATTCCTTCCTTCCTCTAGAAGCTTCTGCCCCTTCCTAGATTCCTGAGCTTGCTTCTTGTAGGAGGGAAGGCATCCAAAATACCAAGATACCTCTAGATGCCTTGTAGGACAAGTCACCCCTTCTAGAAGGTGTGCGACCTTCTCGGACCCTCACATAGCCTTCTTGAAACTAAAGGAGGAATTCTAGAGGTTAACCTAACTTCCTGGCATCTATTTTCCACCTCCTTTGAGGCATGGAAGAATTTAATCTTGTGGGACATGAACCCATACCCTAGCCTCTAGAGGCGGATATCATTTACCACTAAGCCACTTGGGCTTGTCTTTTTGGTGTTCCGTTTCGGAGTCACTCCTGCCATTGTGAGGAGCATCTCTCCAACACCTTCCTGGTCGTGGTTGCCAGAAAAAAACTAGATCAGAAGCTAAGTGCTTTGGATGACCCTTGGGAATCAGACCTAGGGGAATGAAGCCCAGAGTTCATGAGAGAAAAAACATTTGTAGGCTTTCATAGGCCATTGCTACGTCTCTTGTGCGATCAAAATGGACCAGAATGGAATGGAGTAAAGGATGACTTTGACCTAACCTTATTTGGCAAGTTATATTCTCATGCCCATGTCTATGCTATGCCAGTCCCATTGTTTTGGATGACCAAAATTGTAGATGAAACTGGGAGGGAACAAACGTACTTTCTGCAAAAGGACTGGAGAATCCAGACAATGGTTCTGGGCACATCAACTATCAGATGTGAACATTTGGAAATAGCTTCTGGAATCAATCCATTTAGATGACCTGAATACACAAACCGTGCTTGAAAGCCCAAATTACCTAGGAAGAAGTAGATTCAAGTAGGTTAAACTAATAATCTCAAGTACCCCATGTGAACTAGAATGAAGGAACTTATAGTCAGACTTGGAAAATGGATAACATGAGCAATCTCTTTCTGGAGAGGGTTTTGGTAGCTGAACGGAAGGAGGCCCTTGAAAAAAGCATGGTTATGAAGGAGGAGGAGGAATTTGATAGAACTCCATTCCTCCTACCTTTGTTCCCAGAAGTGCATGGTTGTTTAAGCGTAAGGGAGGTCTCATTCAGCAGTGGTGTGCCTTTGATTTGATAATATAGATGAAGTGTCTACAAAAACGCAGACATGTATCTCATCAATTGTGAGGTGAAGAATGAGCATTGTGCTTGACCCTGAAGTTCTTACCTCAGTACGTGACATCTTTCTAGCTGATGTTATAGCTGTCCATTCTGTGAAAATCCTTCAACTTTGATGTCGGTATGAAGAGACCAGCCTGTGATATGTAAAAGAAACCGTTTGGATCAGTGGGAGTGGATGGGGTGCAGGACATAGCCAAGTGTTGAGATCAGAGAGATTGATAGAGCACTAAGAGCATAGAGAATACCTGCGCTCTAAATGAAACAACTCCCTGGTTGAGAACTGGACACCGGATGATAACCCAGAGACATTGGAAAGAAGTCTGATTCATTACATTTGTTTCAAGAATCTCAAATCACCATGCCAGTAAACCATGTACGCAAGATGCAATACTAAAAAAAGTCCACAAAAGAACATATTTTAGCAGTTCCTCAAATAAGCACCAAAGGAAACCATTCCATGAATGTAGATCCATTGAACGCACAGCACTCATACCTCCATGTAGAACAAACGAAGCCTGAAAACAAGCAAACAGCTTCACCTCTAAAGAAAACAACAGACAAACCTAGCACAGAGTCACTGACCTTGATGTCTCTAATGTGAGTGGTTGTAGCGGACAAGCCAGATACCAGTGCTGAACTTCTTCTATGGCACACTTAAAGCTTTTTGTTTTACATGCATGTTCAAACTGGAGGTTAAACCCAACTCAAAAGCAAAAAAAAAAAACATAAACAAACAAACACATGTGCACCCACAGAAGCACACACACACACACATACACACACACACACACCCACCCATCCACACACACACACACACACACACAAACATACACATACGCACACACACACACACACACACATACACACACACACACACCCACCCATCCACACACACACACACACACACACAAACATACACATACGCACACACACACACACACACACATACACACACACACACACCCACCCATCCACACACACACACACACACACACAAACATACACATACGCACACACACACACACACACACATACACACACACACACACCCACCCATCCACACACACACACACACACACACAAACATACACATACGCACACACACACACACACACACATACACACATACACACATACACACCCGCCCGCAAAATCACAAGAATGCTCGGCATGCATAGGATATATTTGCCTCATTCGGAACGCCAGGAGCCTATGGAAAATGCATACATGACCTCGAGGTCTCCAATGATCATCAAACACTATTTTGATATCCACAAATTTCAGTCTACAATGATTGAATAATAACCCCCAAGTAGGAGTGTCCCACGTGAAGCTTTAGAAATAACAGGAAAAATACCAGACTCACCAAAAGAGTGATAACCTGATGGAATATTTCTAAGAAATTTTTGAAACAAGTCTGCTACATGAACTATACAAATGTACAATCAATCTCACTCAAGTCTTTGGACAGCACAAAGTTCATCAAAAGCTTCACATCCATAGATTTTTAAGTGAGACCATTCATCTCACACTTGGTGAAACATGAAGAACAAGAACAAGAAGTCATACTCATCACATTCCTGGAATGTTGAAAAATGGCTCCGTTTGCATGCCTAGGTGCAGCGCCGGGAAGCGCCGACGAGCCGCCAGGAAGTGGAAACTCGATGCAAGGCGGATCTGAAAACTCAAAGATTTCTTGGATTGTAAAATGGATGGTTGGCCCTTAAAGTTGAAGAGTCACTTAATCTGGTGGAAGTTGTTTTGCCGGAGTTTGACAAGTATCAAGGGAAATATGGCCTTCCAAAGATGGGGTGTGCGCAGCGGCTCTGGGAACCGGCTGTGGATTGAAATCTGGTGGATAATCGACTGGACTGAGTAACAAAAACACCATCTGGAGAAATTGCTCCCTAAGGCTTGCAGAGGCGTCCTGTGGATAATCCACCTGATCAGGTGGATCATCCACCTGATCTTGTAGTGCAGGTTGTTACCGAGGGACTTCGCCAAAATCATGGCTCGGCGTCCGAAACTCAGTAGTAACGTTTGTTACTTGGGGACGTCAAAATTCTGACTGCAGTTCCACGGACAGGTTTCAAACCTCGTCACACCCCATTACAAAACACGAGGTGCATGGAAACAGTGCAGGGGACCCCTACACCACGTGCAATAGGATCTGTGCCTTGGGAAGGATGCTTCACACGTAAAGAGGCACCACGGCGTGTGCACACCATGGAACAATTAAGCGTTTCTAAGGTGGGTAAGACCTCCGGTTTGGCAAGCGTAACTTGGGCTACGCTTGGTCAAATTGCGCACGATTTGGTGTGTTGGAAAGCTCACAAATAGTCTTATAAATGTTGTGATAATGTCCATGGAAAGAAACTAATGCAAAGTTGTGTCATTCCCTTCGTAAAAGTGACTATCTCTAAATTCCTGGTCGGAGAGCGTGAGGCAACCAGAAAGCTCAAGCTTAGCCTTAGATTTGCCCTAAACAGAAGATGTGAACCACTAGAGAAAATTAGACAAAATTCGGGACCGCAACATGCGGATTCATCCTGACAAAAGGTTATGGGCCCACAAGTCTGATAGCCTCCAACGTTCACGTCTTCCGCAACGCACGGAATCATCATAGTGTACGTCGCCGTGAAGTTCAAAGAACCCGTCGGAGTAGCAACTGTGAATATGGCGCAAAAAGAGACGCATCCCATTTACAAGTATGCGGGCGGCCGAGGTTTTGCGGTATGGAGGTGCCATTTTGAGCTGCACCTCTCGCATAAGGGAATCCTGAACCTCATGTTGGGAAAGGATGTGCTTGTAGAGACAATTTCTGCGGATGCGGAGAAGCAGGCCTTCAAAAAGAAGAACAAGGAGGCTCTCATGCTCCTTGTGTCTGGGATTGCCAAATTGCTGTGAGGCTACTTCCAAGGTTTCAAGCTGGCAGCCGAAGCCTCGCAAAATCTCTGCGCCATCCATCAATCCAAGTCGCTCACGAACAATATCTTCGCAATGAAGCGGCTCCTCACAGTGAGGATCAAGGAGAGAAATGATGTCATCTCTGCCATGAAGCAGATCAAGTTGCTCACCTTCCAATGCAAGGATGTGGGGTCAAATCTCAACAAACAGCTGCAGGCGATGACCCTCCTCATCGCCCTACCTGACAGCAAGGATCCACTCATCACTATTCTTGGAAGATGGTCAGAAGACAAGCTGACCTATGGCGTGGTCGTAGAGTACATCCGTAATGAGGCGCAATGACGTAGCTATGGGAAGTCCTTGTCTTCCTCATCGGCCCTCATCACGAAAACACGTGGTGGTAGAAGTGGGGGCTGAGGAAGCGGTGAAAAGGGCGGTGGCAAGAAGGGCGCCAAGAAAGGTGCATGCCGCAACTGCGGCAAGGACGGCCATTTGGCTCCTGAGTGGCCGGAGGAGGTGAAGACTGGCGGCAAAAATTGTAAGGGCAGGTTGGTCCTCAACGGCAACAAGAACCACTTCCTCAAGAAGGCCAACAGGTGGTGCCTGGATTCCGGGGCCAAGGAGCACACCCAAATCAAGAAGGTGGAGCTCTTCACCTACAAGAATTCCTCCAAAGCAATGATGGTCGCGAGCAACAAAGTGAAGCTGGCGGCCGGCCAAGGCGATGTGTAGGTAGAAGTCGTGGTGGGCATTAAGAAGGAGCTGTGCACAATCCATGATGTGGAGCACGTCCTAGGCCTCGCTGACATCCAAAGTGTCAACCGCTTGATGCACAAGGGATACAAGGTGCTCGTTTTCAGGAAAGGCGCAATGATGCACATGCGACGGCGAGGTCGTGCTAAAGGCGAAGCGCGAGGGTGGTCTCTACATTGTGGAGACCAAGGTGGTCGCAGAGGCAACCAACACAACGGACTCGCAGGAGTGCGTCGTCAACATCGCCAAGGAAGCAAGCACTAATCTGGAGCTCTAGCACCAGTGCTTGGGGCATTCGGCGCCCGCATTTGTTAAATGAACGGCGTTAATGAGATGGCAAAGCGTGACATGGTGTGCGGCCTTGTCATTGACGGTGTAGCAGACATGGCAGCAGATGTAGTAACGCAAAAAAAGTGTGAACCTTGCATTTTGAGCAAGGTATGACGCAAGCCGTTCCTAATGAGCTCTAAATGCACCAGGGGCATGAATGAAGTACTCATAAGGACCTCCTTGACCAGAGTGAACTTCTCCTTGACTTCTGGGCAAGGAAAGGTGCTTTGATGGGTCATTGTGGAACGGCCTCCCGCTGTCTAGCGAGCAAGACAAGGTAGGCGGCTTCACCAATGGTTACTTCGAAGGCCATAGCAGGGGCTCTATTGCTCCAATTTTTGCGTACTTGGATGCCTTGGAAAGCTTAGATCACAAGCTGTAAGAAATCGATGTAATCTTACTATGATAACAAACAAAAAATGTTTTGATTCATTTCTATTGAATGCGACGTGTTCTGTGCAGTCACATATGTGATCCTTGTGCCCCACACTCTTCACCATTGGTGTCCATTGGCTGCCCAAGCACTGGTAGTTTACATCAGAGAGGGCTAAGCATCCTTGAGGGTGCTTCCACACCCACTAGAGCAAACAAAGGGTTATGGGTCCAAGAGCCTAGAAGGACCATAGCTTTTCAACCTCCACGCTATTCTCGCGTGTCATGGCAACGATCAAGCAAGATAACATCAGCGCCGTCTCCAAGTTTGATGAGAACGGCCTCCCTTTTTGCACGTGGCCGTTGGAGATCTACCTTGATTACAAAAGCTTGTTTGAGCTAGTCAACACTAAACTGAACCTCCCCCTCCGGATATCACAATGTCGGACAAAATGCACAAGTACAAGAAGCGCAACAAGAAGGCGCTGGCTTTGTTGGTGTTACCGCTAGGCCCATTGCACTGTGCACAAATTCAAGGATGCACATAGGCCGTGGAGGCCTGGAAGAAGCTCTACAATGTCTACCAATCCACTTACCATGCAAACTAACTCTTTCTATTCAAGAGGCTGGTCACCCTCCGAGCCAACGAAGGCGACGAAATCATGGAGATCCTGCAGAAAATTGAGTCCTTCACTACAAAGTGCGTAGCCACCGGATGGAAGGTGGACCCTCAGCTGCAAGCCATGATCCTCCTCCTGGCCTTGACGGACAGTTGGAGTCCCATGATCACAGTCGTGGGTGGCTGGTCTGCTGATGAGCTGAAGCACCTAAAGGTGGCTGAGTATGTCCACAATGAATGAATGTGGCATGGTGGGAGAGAGAGCGGGGCAACGTCAAGTTCTGCCTATGGTGTCCGCCCTCAAGGTGGAAGGGGAGGCAAGAAGGGGAAGAGTGCCAAGCAGGGAACCAAGAGAGGTGAAAACATGGGGGATTGCTAAAACTGTGGCAACCAAGGCCACTACGCACGCGATTGCCCCAACTAGAAGTCGAACTAGCCCGGGAAGGGTAGGAAGCAGAACACCCAAGTCATGATGGCCAAGGAGACTACCAACTTGACAGATCCGGAAGTCATGGTGATCAGTTCTAGATCAGGCCGCCACACACAATGCAACCGGGCTGCATTCGTCACCTACGGCTGTCACGCCGGCTTTTGCCAGTGATCCGCGGAAAAGACAATCCATAGAAAAAGGGAGATCCCACGACTGCATTCGCACAGAGGCGTACAGTCTGCCTCTCCACAACTGGGACGTACTCCTTCAGCCGGTTTAGGACCTCCCCTTTCCGCTTCATGAAGTATACGCAGAGCTTCCTGCTGCAGTCGTTAATGAAGGTGACGAAGTATCTCAAGCCACTATTTGACAGCGTTTTGAATGGTCTGCATACGTCACTGTGCACAACCTCCTGCAGGTGCTTTGCGCGAGCCTCATTCTCATTGAACGGCTTGCACTGCACCTTGCCCAAAATGCAATGCTTGCACTTTTTGTGCACTACTGCATCTTGTACCGCGTTTGCACTGTTGATAACGAGGCCGCGAACCATGTCGCGCTTCGCCATCTCCTTAACAGTTGCGGGTGCAAAATGCCCCAACGGTCCGTGCCACAGCTCCTGATCAGCGCTTTGTCCCTTGGCCATGTTGACGATGCACTCTTGCGAGTCTGCTGCGTCCGATGCCGTGGGGACCACCTTAGTCTCCACGATGTAGAGAACACCCTCACAGTTTGCCTCGAGCACGACCTTGCCGTCGCCGTGGATGCGCACCACTGCGCCTTTCCTCTGGAAGAGTACCTCATATCCCTTGTCTGACAAGGAGCTAACACTTAGGATGTCAGCCAGGCCGGGGACGTGCTGCACATCACGGATTGTGTACACCTCCTTACCGCTCACCACGAGTTCCACCTCCACATTGCCTAGGCTGGCCGCCGGCTTGACTTTGTCTTTCGCGACCACCATTGTCTTGGAGGACTTCGCGTAGGTAACGAACACGGCCTCCTCCACTTGGGTGTGCACCTCGGCCCCATAATCCAGGCACCGCTTGTTGGCCTTCTTGAGGAAGTGGTTTTTGTTGCCGTTGAGGAGCCACCTGCCCTTGCTGTTTTTGCCGCCGGTCTTCGCCTCCTTTGGGCACTCAC
>SZWC01000756.1:294156-316549 GCA_023375785.1 Penium margaritaceum
GAGGGGCTGGGCAAGCTGGACCCGTGGACTCGCCGGTGCATCTTTGTCGGGTATGAGAGTGGGAGCACGGTGTACCGGCTCTTCGACCAATGGAGGCATCAGATTGTGAAGAGTCACGACGTCATGTTCAACGAGGACAACCATTGGACATACAAGGACGTGGGTCCCCCCAAGCGTGGGGAGTGGCTGCCACTCCTGGGGGGGGGAGATGCCGGAGGATGCAAAAGAGAAGGCATCCAAGCGGCTGCAACCAGTGAGAACCATCCAGGGGATGGAGGAGCGGCTGGTTTGCATTCAGCCGAGTCAAGAAGGAGTCCTAAGCGGCGGCAGCGGTGGAGCATAATGAAGAGGCCAGAAGTGATCCTGCATCTCCATGGTCCCCGAGAGAGGAAGAGCAGACAAATGGTACAACTGGCACCGCGAGCGGGCACCAGCAGTGGCAACAGTAGCAGTAGCCTCAATAGCAGCAGCCCAGAAGAAGCAGACGTGCAACAAGGATGGAAAAACGGTACGATGCTGTGGAGGGCATCTAGACTGGGTTTGCTTGGTCATTTTGTGTGCTAGAGGAGCCGAAGACTGTGAAGGAGGCGCTGCAACGGAAGGATGGGGCTGACTTGGATGGAGCTATGAAATCTGAGCTCACCTACCAGGAGGAGAATATCACTTGGTAGCCGATCAAATGGCCGGAGGACGCAGAAATCATTGGGTCCAAGCGGGTGTTCAAGAAGAAGCTCACCAAGGAGGGAAAGGTGGAGTGGTACAAGGTGCGACGGGTGGTGAAGGGGTAAGCCCAACAGAAGGATGAACGATACGAAGAAACCTCTACAATAATGACGAAGTTTGCCTTCATCCACTCCATCCTCTTGGTGGCGGCAACACGCGATTACAAAGTCCATCAAATGGTCATGAAAACTGTGTTCCTCCATGGAAATCTGGACAAGGAGGTCCTCATGGAGGTGCCAAAGAGGGTGGACGCGCCACTGCAAAAGGTATGCCAGCTTTGCAACGCACTCTACGTGCTGAAGCAAGCGCCACTCATGTGGTACCTGAAAATGGACAGCTTCATGGCAGAGCTTGGCTTCAAGTGTTGTAAAGGGGATCAGAGGGTGTACATGCGAAAGCAGCCAAGGCTGCACCAGATTGTGTTCCTTTACATGGAAGACCTCATCTTTGTGTCATCAGACATAAAGGAGTTGGTGAACCTAAAATGGAAGCTGGACAGGCGATTCAAAATGAACGACATGGGTGAGCTTGAGTACTTTCTTGGCGTTGCCATGAAGAGGGACTGCAAGGCACGCATGCTAAAGATGGAGGAAGAAAAGTATGTACAAGAGTGCTTCGTCGTTTCAACATGGAGGAGTGCAACGCCATTCGCACACCCATGACCACCGCGTGTGAGTTGAGCTTGAGCATGGGGTCGAGCACTGAAGAGGAGGAGGAGATGGCAGGTGTGCCGTACCAGTCCACCGTGGGAAGCATCATGTACGCCATGGTGTCAACGTGACCAAACATGGCCTTCGCGGAAGGCCAAGTGAGACGCTACGTTGCTGACCCCGGGCTGCTTCATTGACAGAAGGTGAAGTGGATCCTTTGCTGTCTCAAGGTGACAAAACAGTAGCGACTCGGAGGGGGAGCACGTGATGACTCCCTCGAGTTTTTCAGCTATTCCGATGGCGACTGGACTGGTGATGTGGATGAAGGAAAATCAATGTTGGGGTATGTGTTTGTACTTGGTGGTGCAGCAGTTTTATGGGCAAGCAGGAATCAGGACAGCGTGGCGTTGTCCAGCACCGAAGTGGAGAACATCGCGTTCACGGAAGCCGGAAAAGAGGCGGTGTGGCTGTGGCAGCTGCTAAAGGAGATTAGCGTACCACAAAGAAAGTCAACGGCACTCAACGTTGACAACATGAGTGACATCAGCCTCACATAGAACCCATTGTTGCACAGGAGGACCAAGCACATCAAGATCCGTCATCACTAAGTGCAGGCCTTTGTGGCAAAGGGAAATGTGGCTATTGTGCATTGTGGCACTATGCGCATGCTTGCCAATTCCATGACCAAGGCACAACCCAAAGACAGGCACAACGTGAGCTGCATGGATCTTGGTTTGTGCTGTGAAGTTGAAAATGGTATAGGTTCCAAGGACAGGGCATCAAGGGTGCGGTGCAAGGGGTAGATTGTTGACATGGTGTGCCCCTTGCCATGAGTGCCGTTGATCGTACTCCCTCGTTTGACCAATGAGGAGTAGTTCAACATCTAATCTGACTTTAGATTTGGATGTTTTGGATTTCTGCATGCAGGATTGAGCTTTGAATCACTCAATTTGAGTGACCATTCTGAATTTAGCCCAGCCCAAAAACCAGGTGTTGGGCGGGTGGAATCTGGTACTCGCCATGGGTGGCAGGATAGTCCACCGCCAATGATCCGAGGTCATTCCTAATGAGCTCTAAATGCACCAAGGGCATGAATTTAACAACTATGAGAACCTCCTTGACCAGAGTGAACTTCTCCTTGACATCTTGGCGTGGAAAGGCCCTTCGACATGTCATCGTTGAATAGCCTTCTGTTGTCTAGCGAGCAAGGCAAGGTGGATGGCTCCACCAAGGATTGATTCAATGGCTGTAGCAAGGGCTCTACTACTCCAATGTAGGCGTGCTTGGATGCATTGGAAAGCAAAGATCAGAGGCTAAACGTATCTGATGTGATCTTTCTATTATGAAAAAATAAAACGTGTTTCAATTAAGTTCGATTGAATGCAAGGTGTTCTGTCCACTCACATCCGTGATCCTTGTGCCTCACCATTGGTGCCCATTGGCTGCCCAAACACTGGTAGCATTTATCTGAGAGAGCTGGGTGTCCTTGAGGGTGCCTCCACACCCACTACATCAAACACTGTCAGCCCTCCCCCTTCCATGGGGGAAATACTCTTTTGCATTGTTCACAATGTCTCTGAGATAAAATCACCAGTATACTCACCAGATACACATCTGTTTTATAGGGAAGGTGGGTGGAGTCGCAGCCTCTGCCCACCAAATAGTCAAAGTGTATTGCAGGAGTGTATTTGTGGAGTGCATCTAGACGGGGGTTGAAAGAACAAACAAGTTTGTTTAATCTTCAAACCAAGCAAGGAATACATAATTGTATAGATTTTAATGCATGTGGAAAACACTCCCTCATTTACTCCTCGGATACAGTCCTGGTGTTTGGGAACGGGGAGGAGAGAAATTAAACATATCAAGTACTATCACTTACAGGCTTAGGTACCCATTTGATGTCATGTGGCAGAGCTGTTAGAGTGATTGTTTTTTTATCTGATCTATCCATCCACGTAAACTAACTACAGACGCAATTCCGTCAATGTCTAGACAAGTATACACTTGTGTAGTTTTTACAATGTCTCTCTGATGCACTCCCTCATACACTCTTCACATACACATCTAAAATTGGGAAGGGGTGGGGGAGGGGTGGGGGATGGAATTCAATGTCCGCCAACCCCCCTCCCTTCTATTACAGAGCTACACGTGTACTGTTCACAATTTCTCTTGGATACACTCAACAATACAGTCGCCACATACACTTTCATGTTGGATGGGGGGGGGGGGGAGGTCGATAACTGCACACCCCTCCAAATAGTATAAAGCATATTTCATTGGTTTATTGAGGAGTGTATCTGAAAAGAGTTGACAAAAATAAACGAGAGTTAATTGTTGAACTAAGTGATGAATACATAAATGTAAAGGCTTTCATTCATCTTCAATAGGCCCTCTAAGTCACTCCTCTAATACACTCCTGGTTGTGGGAGGGGGAGGGGGGAGAACATCAATGTTTTGGGTAATTGTACTTTGATGCCAAGGTGTCTGCTCCATGTCATGTGACAGATATGTCAAATTTAGTGTTTGTTGATCTGATCCACCCATCCGAACAAATGAACTGATGGATACAAGGTTACCATTGTGTGAAGAACAATCGTTTCTTGATGAAATCCATATGGCATAAAATTTTCACAAAGGATGTTTTACAGGTTCTAGCACACTATACAAAACTGACTTTGGAGTATGTTTGAGTGAGACATGGATCTTTAGAGATTGGAATTCATGGGTCGGGTTCAAGTAACAACCGGAGGACTTTGAGCACAAAACGCGGCCATAACTATTGACCAGGATGACAGAGAGCGGCCGAAAAGGAGAATAGTTGGTTGGGGGACCTCCATTAGGCTTGAAGGAAGGAGCAGTCCATGATTATTGGCCGTGTTGGTCGTGGGAGCCATTATTCTCATTGATGACAATGTGACTGCCGCTCATCCCGCTATGCTAGGAGTGTGCTAAAGGGTCAACTTTGACAGAGTGTATCTCAGTGCTCCATTGACCAAATAAGGCATAAAGGGCTTATCAAAAAGTTGCAACATCTTAAAATTTCACTCAAAATCCCCTTCAGACATTCTCATTATCTGAAAACCTTCATTCACTTGAGTAATTTGTCTTTGTACAACCTGCAACTCCGTTGCACAAACAGTTGGACCTACCTAGGTGGCTCTTGGTGAGCCTAATCACCTTCCCGAGGGCTGTCCTAGATTGCATCAGTAGTATTAGTGGCAGAACAAGGAATTGTCTCATCCTTAAGGCATTCCTTCCACCCTGTCATGTGAGAGATTTGTTTGTGGGCTGAATATTGCACTACCATGGCGACATTTGCTTTTGTGGTGGGCACCACCAACATCACCAAGTTTAAAGGCAACAACTTCTTTAGGTGGAGCAACAACATCAAGATGGTGTTGATAGTGAAGGGACTATGGAGGCATAGGATTGAATAAGAACCAGCTTATTCCTATCTCTCACTTAGTGAGGCCCATACCCATAGCAAGAAGCGTGACTCTGCCCTTGCCACCATCTACCTCTACCTCGCCGAATGGAAGCAACTCCTTGTCCGTGGCATCCTCATGCCAAAGGAGGTTTGGAAGACGTTTGAGTTTACTCTTGCATCCGAGTCAATCCTTATGAACATCCACCTAATCATCGCTTTCACACTGTCAAGATGGGTGACTTTGGATCCATGATGATTTACTGCATGAACATGGTGAAGTCTCTCTCCAACCAGCTTTATGCAATGAAGGACCCTTTCAAGGAGCGTGTGCTCATGCTGACCATCCTCTCTTGCCTTTCTAGAAGCTACACTCCTTTCATTCTTGCCTTTCACCAATGTGAAGACAAGCTCTCTTTCAAGTATGTGGAGGTGAGCTTGTTGTTTGAGGAGGAGCACCGCAAGGGAGAGGAGGGCGGAAGCAAAGTGGACGTCGCTCTCATCAACGACTCTGGTCCTGGGCATGGTGCTGCACCAACAAGGGCCAATGGTGGTGGAAGGAAGGAGAAGGGGAACTGCCACCAACGTAAGAAACCCGGCCAATAGGCGTGCAAATGTCCCAAGAAGAACGCTGAATTTCCAGGCTGGATTGGGAATGGGCAAGAAGTCTGACCCTTTTGCGAACGTAGTAGATTAGGAGAGTACATTTGTGACTACCACTCCGGTCCTACATGTCTCCAATACCACTGTGTTGCTGTGGATCATGGACTTGGGAGCCACACGGCACATGATGTATCACCAAGAGTGGTGCATTATCTGTGCCACCACAAAGCCTTGTGGGGTTTATATGTGGACAAAAATGTGCAAATGGAAGTTGGAAAGGATGAGATTGTGCTTTCTATTTCTGTTGAGGGAAGGCACATGGAACATCTTGCAAAAGGGTTGCTCCATGTTCCGGGGCTGGTAGCTATCCTCCTCTCTGTCTCATTTCTCACCTCCAAAGGCATGGACGCTCGCTCTGAGAATGGTGGGTGCACCATCTTTTATTGTGTAGACAATGTGCTTAGAAAAGCAGAAAAGGAGAACGGTCTTCACCGTCTTTTCGTGGCATCACACTTGGAAGCCAACTTAGAATTGGTGGTGATAAAGAGAAACCAAGGCATCAGCATGTGGCACCGGCATTTTGGTTCCCTCACCTTTGGCGCCACCATATAGACTATCCATACACTCGATGGTCAATGGTTTAGACCTCAAGGGGTTGAAGTAGCCTGGTGCATCAACTTGTGAGAGTTGCATTGAAGGGAAGCAAGGCTGCTCTCCTTTCATCGGGGAAGGGAACGGGGCAGCTGAGCTTCTCTCACTTGTTCACTCTAGGCCTCTGGAACGGCGTTTTGATGGGTCCTTGATGTGTGAGGGCGCCTCCATGGGCAACGTGGTGTGTGGGACTGACTCAGTGGCTGGTTAGGGGTGCTACACTTTGGCTGACGTAGCTGGAGCTACGGTGATCCAAATTGTGCATGGTTTGGTGTATTGGAGAGCTCATGACTAGCCCTATGAATGTTTTGATCATGTCCATGTTGCAAAACAACTGCAAAATCACATTCTTCCCTTTGCAAAAGTTACTATCTGACAGTTTTCTTCCACTCCTGGAAACATAGCGTGAGGCGATCAATAAGCTCACACTTAGACTCAGAATTACCCGCACAAAACTTAGCCGTGAGCACACATATAGGCCAACAGCCTTGATCGGTTTACACATTGATCATGGCGGACGGAAGCGTTTTTGTGGATAACATCGCTGTCAAGCTCTGAAGTCCCGTAGTTGAAGACTGCACAAATGGCGCAGAATTAGACGTAGCCCATTCAAAAGTGTACAAGTGGCCCTGGCTATGGAGGCGAAAGATTGAGAAGCAGCTACAGGCAATGGCCCTTCTCATGGCCCTTTTTGACAGTTGGAGCCCTCTTATTACACTCTTGCGCGGAAGGACGGAGGACAAGCTCACCTATGGTACGTTCGTAGAGTAGATCTGCAACGAGGCACACTAACAAAGTTGTGGGGAGTCCTCGTCATCTTCATCGGTCCTTGTCATTAAAACATGTGGTGGCGGAAGCGGGGTCGAGGGCGATGGCGGACAAGGCAGCAACAAGAAAAGCACCAAGAAGGGTGCGAGCCGAAACTGTGGTAAGAAGGGCCACATGGCCCGTGAGGGCACCAAGGAGGCAAAGGCCGGTGACAAAGATGCTGAAGGCAAGAAGCGCTTCTCAAACTCACTTAAAACCATTACCTCAAGAAGGCCAACCGGGGATTCCTTGACTCCAAAGCGGAGGAGCATACCCATGTGGAGTAAGTCCGTTTCATCAACTACACAAAGTTGTGTAAAATCCATGGT
This sequence comes from Penium margaritaceum, assembly GCA_023375785.1. NCBI lineage: Eukaryota > Viridiplantae > Streptophyta > Zygnematophyceae > Desmidiales > Peniaceae > Penium > Penium margaritaceum. Next base: position 301,344 of record SZWC01000756.1, read on the forward strand.
GGTCACGAACGACAAAGTCAAGCTGGTGGCTGGCCAAGGAGACGTGGATATGGAGGTGGTGGCTGGTGGTAAGCGGGTGCAGCGCGTCATCAAGGATGTGCAGCACCTACGCGACTTTGCTGACATTCTAAGTGTAAGCCGCTTGACAGACAACGGGTACAAGGTGCTCCCCAAACAAAGAGGGACACTCGTGCGGAAGGATGATGTCAGCAAGCCCATGCTGGAGGCTAAGCAAAAGGGAGGCCAATACATTGCGAAGATAAAGGTGATTCATGTGACGATAGACAAAACAGACTTGTAGGAGCGCACCATCAACTTGGCCAAAGGAGAAAGAGCTAATCTAGAGCTCTGGCACCGACGACTTTGGCATTCCTCACTCGTAGTGGTGAAGGAGATGGCAAAGCACGAGGTGGGTTGCGGCCTCCTCATTGACGGTGCAGAAAAAGAGACAGATGCAGCAAAGCAAAGAAGTGCAAGCCTTGTATGTTGGGCAACGCGTAGTGCAAACCGTTTGACGAGAATGTAAGTCCCACCTCCCACGTATTGGATGTTGTGCATAGCGACATGTGCAGACCATTCAAGACAGCAAAAATTAGTAGCGTGTGTTACTTTGTCACCTTCATTGATGATCACAGAAGTAAATCGTACATATGATTCATAAAGCAAAAAGGCGAGGTCCTGGACTGACTGAAGGAATAAATTGCCGCGGGGGAGAGGCAGAGTGACCTATAGGTCAGATTGCTACGTAGCAAGAACAGCAGAGAGTACGTGGGATGTAGCGGGTGGATGATGTAGCAAGGTGTAAAATGGGACAAAACTACATCATATTTTCCTTACTCAAACGACGTGGGGGAGCGGGCAAAACAGACGTTGCTGAACACGGTACGTATCATGTTGGTGGCTACGCAGTTGACGCAAAGCTTGCTGATGGAAGCTGTGCATACGGTGTGCTACACCATGAACCTCGCTCCTACAGCATTACTTAATGGGAAGATCGGCTAGAAGATGATGTAGGAGGTTTGCAATGGGTGCAAGCCAAGTGTGGCACACCTGAAAGTGTTTGGGTGCAAGGTGCACGTGATGGTGCAGGCTACGCAGAGGCGTAAAAGCAAGTTGGAGCCGCGGACAAATTCTTATCTCTTCCTTGGCTATGAGAGCGTGAATAAGGTGTACAAGCTCCACGACATGTGCAAGGAGGAGGTAATGTCTAGCCTACACGTCGAGTTTAATAATAAGAAAAGCTACATTAAGAACAATGACGTGGACGTGGTAGACTCTCCAAAGTTTGGGGAGTGGTTCCAGCTCCTTGATTACAAGAAGGAGCCGGCAGATGCCAAGGTTGAGGATGCAAAATCTTAACGTGATGGTGCACTAGCAGTGGCACCAAACACGGAAGACTCCGATAAAAATCAAGCTGATGGAGAGATCGAATGGAAGCATCTGGCGCAGGAGGCACCGAGGGTGCCAAGGCACGCACGCCGGACAGAGTGTCCATTGGGCGTCGGTGGAAAATCCACTGGACGCGCTGGTCATTCGGGCAATGTTTTGCCAATGCAAGAGAGATCCTTCGGGAGCCGTCTGGTCGGTGATTCACCACAGCATGCTGAATTGGAGGGATTGCAGTACAGCACCGATGCGCCACCAAAATTAGTGTGTCGTAGCGGGAGGCAGTGAAAAGCGGGGAAGCGCTTCGACGCAAGAACCGGTCGATGGATCGGCATGATGCCGTACATGTTGACTGCATCAACGGAGTTGACTTCTGTGTAAGAAGCACTTGCACGCCCAAAAGGTGATCAATGGAATGCAACCATCAAATGGGAGCTGGTGTCTTTACCAAAAAATGACACGTGGGAGCTGGTCCACAGGCCGAAAGATGCCAATATCATTGGCTCAAAGTGGTTCTTTAAGACCAAGTTCACAAAGAAAGGTGTGGTTGAAAAGTACAAGGCGTGGCTGATGGCAAAAGGATACACACAAAATGAGGGCAAGCACTACAATAAGATGTTCGCTCCCATCACCAAATTCACAAGTATCCAGGCAATCTTTTTAGATGGTGGCGGGGAACAAAATAGAGCTGCACCAAATGGAACTAAAGACGGCCTTCCTCAAGAGCATCATAGAGAAAGAGATATACATGGGGGTTGCAGAGAGGGTGGGGGCACCAGAGGGCAAGGTGTGCAAGCTGCAAAAGTCCTTGTATGCACTAAACCAATCGTCTGATGTTAGTACCAACAAAAGGACAGCTTCATGGCACAACTCGGCTTCAAGCACTGTGAGGTGGACCACATTGTGTACATGCAGCACAACAAGCAGCTCTATCATATCATCACACTCCATGTGGATCAAATGAGTTTTTGCTCAATAGACCTATCAAGCCTACAACAGCAAAAGAAAACAGCTGAGTACATAATCCAAATGTCAGACATGGGGGAACTGGAGTGCTACCTTGGGGTGAGCATTACACGGAACGGGAGGATGTGCACGTTTGAGCTAGGACAGGCCAAATATGTGGCGGAGGTGCTGAAGCGGTACGTCATGGAGGACAGCAAACCACTTGGCAGTCCGGTCCCCAGGACCTGTGAACTCATTGTGGATGTGGTGCCACAAACAAAAGAATAGCGGGAGAATATGGCAAGGGTGCCATTAAGTTGTAGATGCAGCAAGGGGAGCAGCTGAATGTGTGCATAGCTCCCACACCAACGGAGTCCTTTGACCTCGAGCTCCTCTTACTCACCGTCACAGATGACAAGGCCACCTTCACCAAAGCCATGCCGAACACCAAGGCGGCAGATTGGCTTGCCGCAGCAGAGGAGGAGTACGGTGCGCTCATGAAGAACGGCATCTGGACGCTCAAGGAAGCTCCACGTGGCAGCTGGTTGATCAAGTGCTAGTGGATCTTCACGTGCAAGCATGGTGCGGATGGTAAGGTGCTCAAGCACAAAGTACGGCTAGTCGCAAAGGAGTATGTGCAGAGAGAGTGTAAACTACATTGAGACATTTGCACCGGTCGCAAAGTTTCTCTCAATCCAAGACATTCTTCCTCTTGTTGTTGCTATGGATTGGGAAGTGCACCAAATGGATATGACATGTGCATTCGGGAATGATGACCTGAAGGAGGACATGTACATGGAGGAGCACGAGGGGTATGTGGTACAAGGGAAGAAGGATTTTGTGTGCAAGCTTGTGAAGGCTCTCTACGCCCTGAAGCAAGTACCATTAGCATGGTACAACAAGATGGATGAGCAGCTTGCAGGCCTTGATTTTGTGCACCGCGAAGCTGACCATGCGGTCCATGGAAGCCCGCAAAAGGTAAAACTGGTTATCATCTTGCCCTATGTTGATGACCTGTTCATTGCATCTGTCTTCAAGTTAATTTTGGACAGTGTCAAGAATTCTCTTGCTTCCAGGTTTGACCTGAAATACATGGCAGAGCTCAATGACTACCTTGGCCTTCAGGTCAAGTGCGACCGGTAGCAGCAGACTTTGGAGTTATCGCGTATCACATACATAGGTGACATCGTTAAGCGCTTAAACTTGGCAGGAGCACACAAACTCGCAACACCAGTGGAAGTGGGAGCAAAGCTGAGCATGACGCACACTGCCTAAGGCATGCAAGAGCATAGAAGGATGGACCAAGCAGCAATTGGTAACCTCTTGTATGCAGCTATCGGCATGCGCTTTGACATCAGCCAAGCATGTTTGGCGCAAATCTGGGCGTGCCCCATTGGGAGGCGGTTAAGCGCATGCTGCCCTTCCTCAATAGTAGCACCAGCCTTTGCCTCACATTCAATGGCAACAACAACCCCATCCTCATTGGCCACTAAGACGCACATTGGGGAGGTGACCTGAATACAGGGAGGGTTCCGAGTGGGGTCGTGTTTGTGCTCACGAGAGGTGCAATCTGTTGGAGGACCAAGAAATGAGTGTGTGTCACCATCTCCTCCACCAAAGCAGAGTACATCGCTCTGAGTGAAGCAACAAAAGAAGCTGTATTGCTGTGTGAGCTGCTCGCAAGCCTTGGTCACCAGTAGACTTGAGCCACCACCATCTACTATGGCAGCATGAGCGCCATTACTCTGACCAAGAATGTAGAGTTTCACGCCCATACTAAGCACATCAACCTGTGATATCACTTCATCCGTGAGCTCGTGGCAAATCAGGTGGTGCAGATCATGTTTTGCCCTTCAAGCATGATTTCTGTAGACTTTGTAACCAAGCCACTCGTAGAGCACTGCTTTCAGCAGCTCAAGGACTGTGCAAAACTGTGTGACTTTTAGTCTCGCAAAGTGGAAGAATGATGGATACAAGGATGCCAGAAAGTGACCAACACATATTTTTTGATAAATATCACCTGGTATTTAAAAGTTCCATCACAGAGGATATTTCACAGGTTCCAACGGAATGTACAAAACTCAAACTGGATTCTGTTTGAGTGAGATTGATTTCCAAAGTTTGGAAGTCATGAGTTGGGTTCAAATAATTACTGGAGCAATTTCAGCAGAAAAGGTGGCCAGAATTATTGACCAGGATGGCTGAGAGCGGCCTTCAAGGAGAAAATATGGTTCGGCGACCTTGAGGAGACTTCAACGAATGAGTAGTCTACAATGTTTGGCTGTGCAGGCCGTGGGAGACATCATGTTCATGCATGATATTGTGACTGCAGGTCATCCCACTAGGGTAGGAGTGTGCTAGAGGGTCAACTTTCATAGCGTATCTCAGTGATCCATTGGGAAAATGAGGCATATAAGGGCTTGTTAGAAAGATGTGACAATGTATTTTCTCAATGAAGAGTCCATCTAGAAATTTACGTTCTCTAAAAACAAACATTTACTTCCGTAATTTCTGTTTGTGCAGCCTACAACTCCTCACCAGCCGTTGTTCCTGCATGGGTGGCTCTTGGTGAGCTTGATCACCTCCCCTGAGGGCTGTCCCAGTTAGCATCATTGATAGCCAAAGAGATTCAATAAACATCGAGAAAAAATGAACTTCTTACATTTAACAAATTCTCTCAGATACACTCTCCAATACACACACACACACACTCTCTCTTTTTTACATTTGGGGAGGGGAGGGGGCATGGGCCCGCCAGCCCTTGGCCCTTTATGATAAGTATACACTTTTCTATTGTTCGGAATGTCTCTAGGACACACTCAACAATACGCTCAACCGACACACTTCTCTTTTGGAGAGTGATGGGGGTGGAGTCTTCAACCCCCCACCCGCCTCCCCCCCTTTTCAATAGAACAAAGCATATTACAGCGGTATCTAGACAGGGATTGAAAAAAATACACAAGTGTATTCAATCATGAAAACAAGTAATGAACACGTGTGTATACATTTTTTCATGCATCTGTAATACGTTTCCCAATGTATTCCTCTGATACACTCCAGGTATGGAGGCGAGACATGGGAGAAAATCAACGTGTTGGGCACTGTTACTTTGAGGCCAAGGTACCATTTTGATTTCAAGTGACAGAGACTTTTGACTGGTTTTTCTTTGGTCTGATCCATCCATCTGCACAAATTGACGGCCCGAGAAATTCTCTCCACATCTAGACAAAAATGCACTCGTGTATTTTTTACAATTTATCTGAGCAACACTCACCAAAACACTCTCAAAATACACTTCTATATTTTGGAGGGGAGGAGGGGGTTCTTCATATTTGCTAGCTCTGCCCCCTCCTCCCCAAATCATAATTGGAGTTTTCAGGTGTATCAGGTAGTGTATGTGGTGGAGGGGCAAAACTTGCACAAGGGTATCAATATACTATTTTCCATTTTCATGCCTAAGTACAATACTCTACCCCTTATACTCCTCTAATAGACTCGTGGGGTTTGGGTAAGGTTAGAAAGAATCATGTAAAAAAATACATAAGTGTACATATTCTTGCATCTGTACGATACAGTCCCGGATAGACTCCCAAGATACACAAGGAGTGTTGGGAGCAGGGGAAGACCACAATCGACCTCAAGCAACTTATGTACCCTTCTTCTCTAATGAATGTGAGAGACTTGTGTCTTAATGACAAGGTTTTTTCAGTTCTTTGTGAAAGTAGAGACAAAGACTACGTCTAACAAATATAACCTGAAGGAAACTCTAAGGAAATCAACACCAGCTAACATCAATTGTGCACACTATGATTTTAACATTTAACTTATGAATAATGTTAAGAAAAATAGACTGAAAACAATCCTCAAAAGGGAATTTTATTCTATTAACTGAAACGCTGGTGATGCAAAAATTGCATACATGAACGCAAACTTCTAAGAAACAAAGATGGCTCAGGTGTAGTATCTGTAGATTACATAGCGTATTAAAGTGGGCCAATCAACCATAACCCTTTTTGAGATGAAAAAGTACAAACAGAGGCATACATGTCACGATTTCTTTGATATTTGCAGAGGCATAGTCACACGTACCAGACAATGCCAATCTCATGTCCTTTGCATGTGGAAGCTGTGAGTGGGGCGACAAGACTGGAATAGTCCATCATTAAGTGAGAAAAGTAATTCACCATGCCTACAATATCTAATATTTGTTTCCATATTTGATTCTTGAAGAAAAAACAGCTGGTACCTTGCGAGGTTTTACTTCCGTTTCTTTGTTGTCAAGGATCAACCCCAAGTACAGCAACTTAAGTTGTGTGGAAGCACCCGTTTCCATCATTGTAAAGAACTTCTCCTTGTTTAGGATCTTAAGCACTGTATTGCAGTTGTTGTACATGCTCATTGTGGTTTTTGGACAACACAAAAACATTGTTCAGGAACACCATGTTGGTGAGCAATGGTGATTGCTAACCAAACATCATGCTTGAGGCCATTGTAGTAAAAACACAGCTCGTTTAGGGTGAGGTCAATACGGGTGATGATTTTGCTTAGATATTGAGTTTACTCCGCCATGCTGGTCTTTGTAACACACGTTGGAGTCTGTACCGTACGTCAAAATTTGGGTTCAGCTTTGCACAACGAGTAAGTTTATTGTGCGTGAAGTGGCTCCACGTTCCCAGTGGCATGAGAAAATCACGTCACGTTGGATTAAGATGTTCCAGAGGTAGTATGCATGCAGTCGACATAGCGGACAAGAGGCGCATGAGCCGTTGATATGGCTCTATAGGTCTCTTGCTGTCATTGAATGGCCTTTTGGACCGGACCACTAACTTAAAGCAGTGCCAGGCAAAAGCAGTGGACAAGGGTTGGCCGGGCCGGAGGCGTCTCTCATTGGGCTGGCCACTGGGTTCATTGGTCCTCCACCATTCATTGCGGAAGATGTCATTTCTATCTTGTTCGCCTAGAGAGTGTCATTGTTTGCATGCTATAAATGCTTTATCACCATGTCTTTGCCAGATATTGCTGATTGTAGGCTGGTGTGCTCAGTCTGTTCATAGTTGTCTTTGTGAGTCATGCAGACGCCTAAATGGTGGAGATGTGTTTAAGACTTGTACAAGGTTTTTGAGGTAGTTAATGCACTTGTCATCCCTCCAGCATTGACACTCTCAAACAGCAACTGTTTTGCCTAGCAGAATGAAGGTTATTCACAGGGATGAGGTGGAGAACAAAAGACAATTCAAGTAATTGGGATGAAAAGATAATATGTATGAAGTACAAATTGTACTTGGGTGATAATTGTTGAGTGAATTAAGAGTAAATACACAATTCCAAGGATGAGAATGAGGCATATGTTGGGTCTTTAATGTTTGAGTGGAGCAATGCGTGTGAGGTCATACCGTGAGTGGCTGTTTCAAAAAGCACTGTCAAGAAGTCAGGAGGCTTGGAGAATATCAAGTTTCTTCTTTATAAAAGTCTGGCACTGTCGAGACATCGACCGAGTAATACTGAAACATCAATATATTTGCAATACTTCTATCAACCTTTCTGGAAGGTGGTCAACGTAGTCAGGAACTTCTAGAACAGAACACAAAGGTCAGAGCTACTGGCCAGCATGCCCTTGGCCAAATAGTGTAAGACTCTTGAGGTGGACGCGTGGTGGGCCACTAATGTAACGAAAAAAATGACCACTGTCAGATCTAAGGGACCCATGTGTTATGCCATGATGTGCACAAGTCGCTAAAATGTGTGCGTGGGCACAGTTGAGTTGAGGATTTTTACACCATTTGGCCACGGGCAATCTGGCCAACTACCCCATCCTCCGTAATTCCATTCGAGAAGTTTTTGACAACTTTGACCACCTTCGAGAAATATCAACAGAAGTTTTGTGAACCACATAGATTTTTCAAATTTGTTGGTCCACTTCTCGATGGCGTTGGACTTTCATAAAGAGGCAGCTCGATATTCTCAAAGGCTCCCGACTCCTTGGGGTAACATCTTGAATCAGCCACTCACATGATCTTGCACATGCGGCTCAGCAGGAGCGTTGAAGACCAGACATATGCCTGATTTTTTACTCTTGGCGTTGGTTTGAGGGTGCACACATGTTCAATGAATTGCGGTTCTGGAACCGCGGTTCCAATTGTGGAACCAGAACCGTGGTACCGGTTCCAAGATCATGGAAGCCTCTAAGAACCACGGTTCCTGAGCTCGATTCCTTGGAGGGGAGAATGAGTCGGGACAAGGGTTGTGTGGATGTTATTTGTTAATGTGGCACCCTGGGAGGCCATAGCAGCAGACCAATCATGTTCCCACATACAAAAGAGGAGTGGTGAAGTGTTTTTGCCTTGTGTTTGTAAAATGAAGAACGACAGTGGGAGTTGGTTATACCTCACCTTCTTTGCTTATGATGGGACCTTCCATTAAACCGTGATCAGAAACGCGGTTCCAAGAGGAACCACGTTTCCATTTCTAGCTCGGCACTTGAACCCCAATTCCAGTTCCGGAACCGCAGTTTCGGTACTGAGCACGAACCGAAAACGCAATTCCGGTTCAATTATCAAAACCATGGCTGTGTACAGGTGTGCAACCTTATACTGGATATGTTTGACTCAATCAACACTTGTGGTGAAAGGACACTTACAACCTAATACAAAACATTCATTTTTCCCAAATCCCCAAATTGTGTTTTTGTCCCGTACCTATGTTCTGCTCAGTGCAACACTTGTAATGACAATGTGAGGGCGCTACAGGGGCAACCAATGAATCATTTATCGCAAGAAAACCTTGCATGAGTCTTCGGTGCATCTCCACCATTCAGGAGTTCACAAACTTCACGAAATGTTTTCTTGAAAGGAGCAAGCGTAACTGAGAACAAGTTGCAGTAACCGGCAAAGACTCTTGCAATGACGGATGAGAAGCACATGAGAAACAACGCTCGCAAGGTCATCCAGGCAGCAATAGTATCATTGGCCACAAATGGCATAGTAAAAACAAACCTGATGGCAAACCAGGTGATGGACCCTTTCGGCTCGTGTCAGGCGAACTTCTTCCGCTAGCCCGCGAGAGAACCAATCCATGGAAGAGGGACCCTGGCAGGCTGGGAAGCGCGCAAAGCATGCTAGTTCCTGCGGTAAGCGCGGTTGAGCATGGGGTAGCATGGAATACAACAGCAGTGTAGCAGTGTCACATGGCGGGAAGCTGCCGTAGGTTGACATTGTCATATGTGGCAGCTGCTCTATGGCTATCTCAAGTGGTTGTGTTGGAAGCTGAAAAGGGTGGGAAGAAGCGGCAAGAAGATCCGCGGTGGGGATGGAACATGGGGTGAGCCACAGTAGAAAGGATAGTCACGGAGCGAATCAAGCGGAGAAGGCAGGGCAGCGGACGAACGGAGGAATAAGGGAATTGTGACCAATCAGCACGGGAGTTGGTGCATCAATCACGGAGGAGCACCCGGAGACACATCGCGGAGGACAAATATTCAAGGAAGAACACAAAGACCGCACGTGTGAGTTGCGGATGTAGAAGAGGACTCAGTAGGAATAGGAGGATAATGTTCCATGTGTGCTCGACGAGACCCGTGGTGCGTAGATACACCGCGTGTAGTCCATGTACAAGGAAGAGGGTAGATGTGAGAGGGATAAGATCAACGGTGTGTAGACACGCCCTGCACAGTCTCAAGTAGACAAGGCCTAGCCAGTAGTAGCACAAGTTGTAAAAAAAATCTTGATAACTTTCTTGGATCAGTACTTTGCATTTCATGTACTCTGCCCCCGATTGTCAAAGACAATTACTTGCTCCCATCCGTACTCTCAGTGTTCCGCTCCCTTGCCCTCTATTGCTCTTGGTGTTCTGCCCGCGATAGTGGGCCTCAATGCGTGGAGAACCAAGCCCGGGGTGAAGTGAGCTGCTGGTAGTACCCTTGCGCACGGTCGCGGAACAAGGTTCCGCGGAAAGGAGCTAGAAGCCATGAGGTGGCGGGCTTGTGTGTGGCAAGAAGTGGACCGCGGAGTGTCACCCATCTGGTGAGGTCCTTACGCATAGTTCTAGGCCTGTAGGCCGCGTAGCTGTTGGCTGTCCAAGGTTAGTAGATCTGTTGCGGAACAAGCCCGTTGTCTGCGGGACTGATTGTGTGAAGGACTTTGCTCAGGGTGAAGTGAGCTGCCGGCGGTGCCCTCACTTGCACATGGCTACAGAAAGAGGTTCTGCGGAGAGGAGTTGGAGACATGAGGTGGTGGACTCGCGTGTAGTAAGAAGTGGACCACGGATAGCCACTCATTGGCGAGGTTCTTACGCATAGGTCTTCACTTGTAGTCCGCGGAACTACTTGTCGTCCAAAATCAGTATCGTAGGCCTGTGGCAAAACAAATCCGAGCAGTCGGTTACAGGAGTGCATAGTCTGTGGATAGAGCCAAACATGGCCTGTGCAGACAAAGTTTAAGGACGCTGCAAAGTTGGGGGTATCAGCTCATCGAACCATCGGCCCCCCTCACAGCCCCTCGAGATGACCCCTGACACAATGGTAGGCATCGGTTGACAAGCACAAATGAATAAACACATATACCAGATATTGTCCGTGCTAGTACTAGTGGGTTTGGAGGCACCCTCAAGGACGCCTAGCTCTCATTGATGCAGACTACCGATGTTTTGGGTAGCCAATGGACACAAATGGTGAAGAGTGTGAAGTACAAGGATCACATGTGTGATTGGGTTGAACATGTCGCATTCTCTACAAATTGATAGAAACAAGTTTTTGTTCATTAGCGTAGTAAGATTACATCAGATCCTAATAGCTCGAGATCTAAGGTTTCTAACGCACCCAAGCACGTCTCAATCAGAGCACTAGAGCCCCTAGTACGGCCGTCAGAGTAAACCTTGGTGGAGCTTCTCACAGTGCCTTGTTAGCTAGGCAACAGGATGCGCTTTGAGGATGACTAATTGGAGTGCCTTTCCTTGCCCAGAAGTCAAGGAAAACTTCATCCTCGTCAAGAGGTCCCTGTAGTCACTTTGTTTATGGCCCTGGTGCATTTCAAGCTTGTTGGGGATGAACTCATATTACTGGCAGTGGATTATCCCGCCACCCATGGTGGGTACCAGAGTCCACCCGCTCAACATACACTTTTGGACTAGGCTAACTTTCTAAATATGCACTGATATTGAGTAATTCAAAGCTCAATCTTGCATGGAGTATTAAGAAAAATCCAAATCTGTAGTCAAATCAGATTTGTGACCACTTCTCAGTGGTCAAACCAGGGAGAATGATCAAAAGCACGCATGGCAAGGGGCACACCATGTTATAAGTCGGGACTTGAGAGCATCAACAACCATGCACTTCAACGACTCAAAGTAGTGATGGAGAAGCTTCTCTCATGCTCACAAGGACATGCTCACCGATAGAAATTTGGATCTCTAGGCTGAGCCTCAGATTTGAGTGGCACTTCCTGAGGCGTTCGATCTTGCAAACCCTAAGGGACTGACAGTCACGATGTGCTTGAAGAGTTTGGAGGTGTTATCCACCTTTGCCGTGGTCAACAACAACAGAAAGAAAACTGTTGAGTTGGTGGTCTGATCTAAAGGCCATCCAACAGTAGCGGGAGATCGGGGAGTTGGATGAACGGCTTATGCGACTACTCTCACATCGTCAACCACAGGCATACTACCTATTGTGCGCACCAATCCAATTTGGCAATACTCCCTTTCGCCAGGGGAAACATGGAGTGACTTTGTGCGAGCTCTGCTTACTTTATTTGGAAAGCTAAACAAGAAGTCTGACGCACAGTATAGACATTAATGTCTGCGTCAGCAGTCAAGCGATTTAAGTTCACTCAGCATTAATACAAAATCATCACTTGTAATGACCTCACCCATGGTGGATTGTGCTTCTACTACAGCAAGGTCTTTTGCAAGATATATTACAAGAAATTGCCATTTTCTGCATCCAGTATGATTACGAATAACTGCAACAGCTGAGCGCAAACTCTAATTCCTGGATACATGAATCCTATCGCTGGCTACCCGAAAGCCACAAGTTTTACTGTGGCAGAGGATGGAATAGCGGATCACTTTACGTCATTATTGATAGTAGAGAGCGACACTTGCTTCTGGTCTAGTGACCCAAGATGGAATGGGAAGCAACAGAGGTGGAAGTAGCAAAGGAAGTTATGGCTGCCATACAACTTCAACAGGTATGTCTTGACATGGCCAAGCGGTAACTAAACCCGGAGCCAAAGCATGGCTAGTCCATGTGGAGGTAAGGGAAGCAGAAGAAATGACAGGTGTTGAGGGGACACCCATGACGTTGACACTGAAAAGGTTTCAGCTATATCCAAGGAGTTCATGGAGATCATTGAAGAGTTTAAAGGGGTTTTTCATGAGAGACTATTCCAAGAACTACCACCGCAGTGGAAAACCTACCATTACATAGACCTCAAGCTGGACAGCAGACTGTCGGTGAAAGAAACCTATCAGATGAGGGATCAGAAGCTGACCGACCTAAAGAAGGAGCTTCATGAGATGCTTAGGCAGTGGGTTTTCTAACCCTCCACATCACCCTACACAAGACTTGTCGTTTCGTGAAAACAAAAACCAGAGCGATGCGGATGTGTGTGGACTACGGAGCGTTGAATGACATCACCATGAAGAATTTCTTCCTTCTTCCACAAGCAGACACACTTTTTAACCAACCGTGTAAGGCCCAAAAATTCACCAAATTCAAACTTTGCAGTGGCTTTCAGCAGATTTGTGTATTGGATAAAGACATGAAGAATGTATCATGCGCACTAGATTGGGGCACCATGAGTTCATGGATATGCTATTCAAACTCACAAATACCACCAATAATCAGTGTCAGCGACGAAAATATCTTTTGCGTCTACCTGAATGATTTCATCATGGTACATCTGGACAACATCTTGGTGTACTATTGCACCCGGGATAAGGACAATGAACATCTCAAAAACGTATTTTAGACCGTACAAACATGAATTACTCAGAAAATTCTTGGAATTTGATTTTTGTTATCATTTAATTGAGTTTGTGAGACACATTATTGATGGCAGACAGATCATCATGGACCTAAAACGTTCGAGGCGATAAATGATTGGTCGATACCCATTAATGATTGAGACGTTCAAGTGTTTTCTGGATTCTTCAACTACTACCACCCATTCATAAAGCAATGTGTGCCAGTGTCACAGCCTCTGTCGAATATGACCCGGAAAAGCACTGAGTTGAATCGGGGGAATAGCAAACACAAAGCATTGAACTGGTTGAGAAATGCTGTGACCCCGGTGCCAGCGTTACGACTAGCATATCCAATGACGGATTACATCATGGCTACGAACACGTTTGATCGAGACGTTGGAGCCATTCACTTTCAAGGAAATGGAAGTGGTGAATAACCGATTGTGTACTTGTTGTGAAAACTACACTGGCTGGAAGTTAATGATTACGCAATGCACAAGGAAGAAATGCGCATAGTTGTATACAAATTCTAGACATGGCAGTGCTACTTGGATTTTTGATAGTGCATCCTGTTCATCGTTTTCCATGCATTGAAATATCTCAAGAATCAGCCAAATCTCAGCCCATGACAAACTCAATGGATAGAGTTCCTTTAGTCTACCTTTGACTATGACATCGAGTACTCGCCTGGAAAAATGTATCCAGCGGAAGCTCCGAGACAGCGACTACCTTTTAATACCCAAGATCAACACATTCTTCATTGAAGGAGATCCCTACCCCACAAGACTTTTTGTGGAAAATTTCAAGGAGTTCAGTGGGCATGAATAATTCAAGTTTTGGTTTAATGGTCCCTACAAGACGTGGCGATTGAATCACCACGTCATTGTCCCTCCAAACCGAGAACTGTGAACAATGATGTTCGAGGAATACTACGACTTTGGTCTTGGTGGACACTTCAACAAGGACAAGAGACTGAAGACGTTAGCAGAGTAATATTGGTGGAACAAGATGCAGACCGACATAAGAGCCTTGTGTAAATTGTGTGACACCCATCCGAGGCAAAAATATCGTTACACATGGCCACGCAATGTACTCCAGCCTCTACCTGTTCCAAGTGAACTATGGACCAACACGATTATGGATTTCATGATGGGGCTGCGTGCCACTCCCAAGGGATATGATGCCATCCTTGTCATGGTGAACATGTTTCAAACAATATCACAATTCATTCAGAAAATGACCACCGTCACCACCAAGGGAATAGCATGACTGTTTCTTACTCGATTGTACAACATCATGACATACCACGTACAATCATAAGCAACAGAGAAAACCACTTCACTGGCCGTTTTTGTCGGAAACTGATGTCCTTTCACCTGTTGGCCTGAGGGTGAGTGTGCACCCTGGAGGGTCCCTAGCAGTGGCTGGTTCACACCACCAACTGTTTTTGCAGAGACTGAAACTGTGGAGGCAACTGGTTCAAGGATGGCAAAATCTGGTCAGAGAGTGAGGCAATAGTTTTGGCCTCAATTGACTGGGAATGTACACTTGATCAAGGCTCACAAGCAGTGGCATTTTATAGCCACTGATCTAAGCTTTCCAGAACACCAAAGCATGCCAGATTTGGAGCTTCCTAGCAGATTCTATGGCTTCTAGAGTGCTCCTTGGTAGGCTGTCCTTTTCCCACCTAGGAAGGCATCCCTTCCCTCCTCTAGAAGCTTCTGCCCCTTCCTAGATTCCTCAGCTTGCTTCTAGTAGGAGGGAAGGTGTCCAGAAGACCAAGACACCTCTAGATGCCTTGTAGGACAAGTCACCCCTTCTAGAAGGTGTGCCACCTTCCTGGACCCTCACCTGGCCTTCTAGAAACTTAAAGAGGAACTCTAGAGGTTGAGCTAGCTTCCTGGCATCTATTTTCCACC
>SZWC01000756.1:321231-343731 GCA_023375785.1 Penium margaritaceum
CTCCTCAAGAGTGGGACAACCCAAGGGAGAAGCAACAAGATGATCTCCCACTTCCTCCTCACACATGGACCCATGGCCCAAGAAGGAAGGAGGGAAGTAATTTTTCCCCCATCCTCCCCTCTAAAGCGGAGGGGATGGCCCCACTGACTGAACAATTAAGTTGCATAGTGAACAAACCACATGCCTTATGTGCACCACTGGTGCATTTGGTAGATGGTCTTTGAAAGATGGGATACGGCCGATGTTTCTGTGTGAAGTAAGTCTCTTGATTCTATCTTCAATGTTAAGCCGTTCTTGGACCCGGTTGGTTCAAAATCAATTAGAGGATAGGTCCTCCATTAGGTATCCATTTTGGTTACCATAGAAACCAGTTTGAAGCCCAGTCCGAGCTCCAAATTCTCCCAAAAATCTCTTGGTGCAAGTAGCACTGGAGGTGACGCTGGTTTCCTTGACGAAGCCAGCAATTTGTCGTGTCAATCATGGGTTTGCTACCATTCAGTGGTAAAAGTCTTTGCTTAAGCTCTAGAATCTATCTAAACTTATAAAATGGTCTAAGTCAATCTTAAAAAGATGGAAACTGGAGGAACTTTATAGATTTTCATGCACACCATGAGATGTCTCTTTGGAAGGAACAAAATGTTCCAGAAGATGTAACTGGTATTGAGAAAGCAACAAAAAAACTGCTTTCAACATAAGAAATTTATTGTCGACAGTATGCAGATTCTTGTGGATCTACCTCAAGCTTTGGCGTTGTTTGTGAGGAAACCCAAAGGAGTTGACTTGCTACACAGCCACATCATGGTTGAATACAGGCTATACATGCACCAACAGTTTTGTTTATGCAAACAATGACAAGAACGTGCACTAGGTTGAAAAACGACAATGCTGACCTTCATCGAGATCAATGCTGGATGAAAACTAGTAAAATCACCAAACGTAATGTGACTACACGACAACTCATTCAATTACTACAGCATTACAAGATGGGGAGACTGCTTAAGTATTGATTGCAAAGTTACGCGTGCATCAATCGCATCATGGACGTAAGCGCCTGTTGCAATTGTGAACCAAGGAGCGTCAGATGTGATGGTCACACGCCAAGCCATTGGGACAAACCTCCCAACTCTCAACCCCTTGGTGTGTGTGCCAGCGCTTGAGATGCCGCATGACCCTCTCGTGGAAGCAAGTGCACTAATGATGACCGAGATTCCCATCTTGCGCTTGTCCTAGCGGCCTTTGCACCAAGGTGCATTGCAAAAGACTTGTACGCTCTAATGGACTCGTCCAAGGTGATATTTGGAGAACAAGGGAGAGTCGGGCAAGAAATGAATTCCTGCACTTGATTGGTGAGTTAAAGGAAATGTACGTATTGGAGAGATCCTCCTCACCATGGCAGGAGTGACTCCAATAAGGAACACCAAAAAGACAAACCTCAGTGGCTTAGTGGTAAATGGTGTCCACCTCTAGAGGCAGGGGCCCTGGTTCAGGTCCCACAAGATGAATTTCTGCCCTGCCTCAAGGGAGGTGGAAAACAGATGCCAGGAAGCTAGCTCAACCTCTAGAAATCCTTCTTAAGGTTCTAGAAGGCAAGGTAAGGGTACAGGAAAATGCCACACCTTCTAGAAGGGGTGACTTGTCCTACAAGTCATCTAGACGTGTCTTGGTTTTCTGGATACCTTCCCTCCTACTAGAAGCAAGCTGAGGAATTGAGGAAGGGGCAAAAGCTTCTAGAGGAAGGAATGCAAGCCTTCCTAGGGAAAAGGACAGCCTACCAAGGGCCACTCTAGAAGCCATAGAATCTGCTAGGAAGCTCCAAATCTGGCATGCTTTGGTTTTCTGGAAAGCTTAGATCAGTGGCTACCAGATTCCACTCCTTATGAGCCTTGATCAAGAGTTCATCCCTAGTCTATTGGGGCCCAAACTGTTGCCTCACTCTCTGACCAGTTTTCTGCCATCATTGGAATCAGTTGCCTCAACAGTTTCAATCTCTCCAAAAACAGTTGGTGGTGTGAACCAGCCAGTGCTAGGGACCCTCCAGGGTGCACACTCATCCTCAGGCCAGCAAAGGGTTATGGGCCCACACCTCTGAGGGGCTCCAAGCTAGCTGAAATCACGCTTCCAATAGCAAGACGTGGCAACCAGGGAGCAGGAGAGCAGCCGCACCATCCTTAAGTTTGAGGGGACAGGCATTTCCTCGTGGAGGAGGCGTTTGAGGTTTTCCTCGACAACAAGGGACTGCTTAAGCTTGTAAAGGGTAATGAGACAGCTCCGCCGGAGACTGCACCGGGTAAGATGATGGTGGCATACAAGAAGCCCAACAAAAAGGTGTTTTAGGTCCTTGTGTGAGCAACATACCCACCACAACTTGGGCATATCCAAGGATGCTCCTTGGCCACAGACACATGGTCAAAACTCTGCTCCATCTACCGGTCAAGCAGCCTTGCCAAGCAGTTCTTCATCTTCAAACGGCTCGTCACCCTCCAAGCCAACGAAGGCGACAACATCATGGAGATCATGCAGCAGATTGAGTCACTTGTAGCGAAGTGCGTGGCTACTCGTTGGATTGTTGACTCTTAGTAGCAAGATATGATCCTCCTTTTGGTCTGCTTGACAGTTGGAGTCCTATGGTCAAAGTCCTTGGTGGCTGGCCTTCCGACAAGCTGAAATACCAAAAGGTTGCTGATTACGTGCGCAACGAGTGGATGCGACTTGGGGATCAAGAGAGTACAACGGCATCAAGTTCAGCTTACACGGTTCATCCTTGTAGTGGAGGCCGAGGCAACAAGTGGAAGGGTACCAAACAGGGCACTAAGAAGGGTGACAAGGAGTGGGAGTGCTTCAACTGTGGTAAGGAGGGCCACTATGTGCACAACTCCACCAAGAAGAAGCCCGACCAGTCAGAGCAGGGTGGGAAGAAAGACGAGCTAGCCCTTATGGCGTACAACCCCACCAACGTGAAGGATCTGGGGGTTTCCATCATTGACTTTGGATGAGGCCGGCTCCTTGATTCCATCAAGGCCACTAATCTCCGGCTCACGCAATGCAACAGGGTGGCAATTGTCACCAACAACACCTCAAAGAGACGCATGAAGGTGGCCAACGGCAAAATAGAGGTGGCTGCCGGTGAGGGTAGTGTTCGCATTGAGTCCATGGTGGATGGAAAACCTGTCACGCACATTGTGTGCGTGACAGGTTTGCCATCCACGACGTGCTCAACATGTCAAACTTTGGGGCAAATCTGCTCTACGTCAGTTGCCTTATCAATAAGGGACTTGAGGTTCTCTTCACAAAGAAGGAGGCCGTCATCCACAAGGAGGGCAAATGCAAGGTTATTGCATGCGCCAAGAGAGAGGACGGCTTGTACCTGCTATAGGCAAAGATCCTTGGCAGCCGGACGGGGTCCAACGCAGCCAATCTTACAATGAAGGATGAAGGAGACCTGGACCTCTGGCAACGCCAGCTTTGCCATTTTTCTCCATCAAGAATGAAACAGATGGAAAAGAGAGAGGTTGTGCAGGGTCTCCGAATTAGTGGCCTTGATGGAATCAAGGAGATCCTGTGTGAGCCATGTGTATCTGCAAATCAATGCGGCAGCCGTTTGTGGCGAAGGGGACGTGTGCATAAACAAAGTTGGCAGTGGTACAGTCAGATGTGTGTGGACCACTTGAGAGTTGCATCAGTGGAGCTCGCTACTTCCTCACCTACATCCACAACCACAGCCGCAAACTGTACCTCTACCTCATGAAGTAGAAGAGGAAAGTCCTTGCATGCATGTAAGAGTTTGTGGAAGATGTGAAGCAGTAGACAGAGTTGAAGGTGAAGGCATTCCGGCGCGATAATGGTGGTGAATATGCAAGCTACCTTCGGTGGATGAAGAGCAAGGGGATTAAGTGGTAGAAAACTACTCCACACTCCCTGCAGCAGAATGGTGTTCCTAAGAGAGCAAATCGCACAATCCTTAACATAGTGCGATCAATGTTGAGCAACGTCAGCCTTGAATAACGGTATTCGATGGAGGCGGCACGGACAACGGCATATACAATGAACTTTACACCCACAAAACCATTGAAAGAAAAGAAGAGCAAGGCATGGAAGACGCCACAAGAGGTGTGGAGCGGGAGGAAGCTGGCAATGGGTCACCTCCACACATTTGGTTGCATTGCACATGTGGTGGTGCAGGCACGTCGAGGGCGGAGCAAGCTGGACCCACGAACTCGCCAGTGTATTTTCCTTGGGTACGAGAGCGGACAAGGCGTATGGACTCTTTCATCCAAGGGGGCAGCAGATTGTGCGGAGTCCTGACGTCACGTTTGACAAGAAAAGCCGTTGGACGGACAAGGAGGTAGGTCTCTACAAGAGGGATGAGTGGTTACCACTCCTAGAGGGGGAGATGCCAGAGGGCGTCAATGAGGGTGCCGTCCTCCCATCAACACCAGCCGGAGAGGATCACCTAAGGGATGGGCGAGCAAAAGAATTTTTTTGGCCAGTTTGGATGAGGAACCGTAAGCACTAGAGATGGATGTGGAAGTAGGGAGTCGACCGATGTCTCCAAGGTCTCTAAGAAAAGGGGAGCAGGCGCCTGAAGAAGATAACCTCAAAAGGGAAGAGCAACAACAACAACCACCTCAAGAGCCCCGCACGAGCAGCCGTGTGCGAAGGACAAAAAGGTACAATGCCGATAAGGGCATCTAAACTGGGTTTGTACAAGTCTTCTTCACGGAAGAGGAGCGTGAAGGTGGCAGTGCACAAGAAGGATGGGGCTGAGTGGGAGGGAGCAATAAAATGTAAGCTCTCCTCACATGAGGAGAAAGGCTACTCAGTTGCAGATTAAGCATGGAAGACTGCCATGGGTGATGCGCAAGGGGGACATTGTTGAAGAGATGCTCCTCACCATGGCAGGAGTGACTCCAAAACAGAACACCAAAAAGACAAGCCTTTGTGGCTTAGTGGTTAATGGTGATCACCTCTAGAGGTAGGGGCCTGGGTTCAAGTCCCACGAGATGAATTTCTGCCATGCCTCAAGGGAGGTGAAAAACAGATGCTAGAAAGCTAGCTCAACCTCTAGAATTCCTCCTTAAGGTTCTAGAAGGCGTAGTGAGGGCCCCGGAAGGTACGACACCTTCTAGGAGGGGTGACTTGTCCTACAAGTCATCTAGAGGTGTCTTGGTCTTCTAGATACCTTTCCTCTTACTACAAGCAAGCTGAGGAATCCAGGAAGGGGCAGAAGCTTCTAGAGGAAGGAATGGATGCCTTCCTAGGTTTGAAAAGGACACTCTACCAAGGGCCACTCTAGAAGCCATAGAGTCTGCTAGGAAGCTCCAAATCTGGCATGCTTTGGTATTCAGGAAGAATTAGATCAGTGCCTATACAATGCCACTGCTTTTGAGCCTTGATGAAGAGCTAATTTCCAGTGGATTGAGGTCCAAAACTAGTGCCCCACTCTCTGACCAGTTATGTGACATCCTTGGAACCAGTTGCCTCCACATTTTCAGTCTTTCCAAAAATTGTTGGTGGTGTGAACCAGCCACTGCTAGGGACCCTCCAGGTTGCACACTCACCCTCAGACCAACAGTCGAAAGTCTTTCATGTCTAGAACAATCCCTAGGCTTCCTTTTGAACCAGCCTCCAGATAGCCAAAAGCCTCTTGATGCTCCAAAGCCCTCTGATGAGGTGTAAATACACAACACATGCATCATGTAGTACACGTTGCAAGCTTTCTCAGGCACCAAAGAATGTCTGAATACCTAGAGAAGCAACTGATACATGGACATTTGAATGCTCCATTTGTAACAGCCGCTTGCAATACCACTTGTGGGGGTAACGACTACCCAAAGTGCCCTCGCTTGTACCCTGGATACCACCTACAAAAGGAGACTTTCTCGACAAGGTATGTAGTGCTGATTTTCAGGCAAACTTAGCCACTAAGATTTTGTATCCTCATCCCTCACCAGTTGGCGCCAATATCACTTCTTAATCGCCATGACCTTCTGTGCACATGGATTGTTGAGCGCCATCATATTGAACCAGTGCATGACCACGAGCACCATGGTGTTCCCCATTGCGCTCCCTCGGAGACCCCCAACAAAGTCAAGTGAGATTTTCGTCCATGGATGCTCTCGCACCGATAGCAGTTGCACCTCTCCTGGTACTCGCACCCTTCACGACTTGATTCTTTGGCTTGTTCCATAGCTGCTCTTGTAATCCTTGCAATCTGCCTTCATTGGGAACCCATGATAATGGAAATTGTGTTAATGGCGGAGAAGGAGATGCAGCCCATTCAGAAGTATGTGGAAAGCCTAGGCTTCAGGCACTTGAGGTGGCTGTTTGAGCTACACCTTGTGCATAAGGGGCTGCTAGACAATTTTTTACGAAAGGAGGTGCTGGTAGAGGCAATTGCTGCAAGCACTGAGAAACAAGCCTTACAAAAGAAAAACATGGAGGCGCTTATGCTCTTGGTGTCCGGGACAGCCGAGTCGCACTTGGGCTACTTTCAAGGCTGTAAGCTAGCAGCCAAAGCTTGGCAAAATCTCTCTCCCATCCACTTATTAAATTCGTTTGCAAAGAAAATCATTGCGATGAAGTGGCTCCTCATGGTGCAAATTTAGGAGAGAGATGATATCATCTCTGCCATGCAGTAGATCGAGTCGCCTGACTCACAATGCAACAATGTGGGGTGGAAGGGTGACACGCAAATGCAAGCCATTGCCCTCTTCATGGCTCTTCCTGACAGTTGGGGTCCTCTCATCAATGTTCACGGAGGATGGTCAGAGGACAAGCTCACCTATGGAAGTCGCAGAGTACATCCATACTGAGGCACAACGCTGAAGTTCAAGGGAGCCCTTGTCTTCCTCATTCACCCTGGTCACCAAAACGCATGGTGGAAAAAGTGAGTAAAAAAGAAGCAACTGGAAGGGCAGCGACAAGAAGGGCGTGAAGAAAGGTGTGTGTTGCAATTGTGGCAAGGAGGGCCATTGGGCCTGTGAATGAGCGGAGGCAAAGGCTGGCCGCAAAAATACCAAAGCCAAGGCGCTCCTCAACGACAACAAGAATCACTTCCTCAAGTGAGCCAACAGGCATTGCCTAGATTCTAGGGCCAAGGTGCACAACCATGTTGAGAAGGTGGGGTTCATCACCTACAAAAAATGCTCAAAGGCAATGGTGGTCACAAACGACAAAGTGGAGCTTGCAGTCGGCCAAGGCAAAGTCGAGGTGGAAGTCGTGGTGGGCGGTAAGGTGTTGTACACAACCTATGATTTACAACAGGTCCCTGGCTTGTCTAGTATTTAGAGTGCTAGTTACTCGATGGATAAGGGGTATGAGGTGATCTTCTGCAGGAGAGGCACAGTGGGGCGCATTGATGGCGACCATGAGTCTGTGCTAGATGCAAAGCGCAGAGGTAGTCTCTACATTGTGGAGACAAAGGTGGTCCCCGCGACATCCTACACAATAGAATTGCACAAGTGCATTGTTAACATGGCCAAAGGAGGAAGCTCAGGTCTGGAGCTTTAGTAGAAAGAGTTTGGGTTTTCAGTGCCCACGACCGTTGAGGGGATGGCAAAGCGCGACATGGTGCATAGTCTTGTCATCAATGATGCAACAGATGTAGCAGTAGATGCACCAGCACACAAAAAGTGCGACCCTTGCATTTGGGGTAAGATGCGGCACAAGCCATTCAACAAGAACAAAGCACTTGCAGAGTACCTGATAGAGGTTGTGCAAAGTGACGTGTATAGACCATTCAAAACTCTGTCAAACAACGACTTCAGATACTTTGTGACATTTGTTGACAACTATAGAAAAAGCTTCACGTGCACTTCATGAAGCCAAAGGCGAGGTCTTAGAACATGTGAAGGAGTACGTTGCAAGGGTGGAGATACAGACAGGCTAGAAAGTCAAACCGCAACTCAGCAACAATGGCGGATAGTCGGTGGACGACAATGGGTGGATGAAGCAGCAGGGCATCAAGTGAGAATGCACTACGCCATACTTGCCACAGTCCAATGGAGTAGTAGAGCAAGAAAATGAGGCACTGCTAAACATATTGCGGACCATACTTGGAATGCACAATTATTCTGAGAGCTCTAGGTGGAGGGTGTGCGTACAGCAAGCTACACCATCAACCTCACCCCAACAGCACTGTTGAAGGGTAAGGGCAACTCGAAGACGCTACGTGAGGTTTGGAACAGGCGCAAGTCAAATGTCACATACCCCACGGTGTCTGAGTTTGTGGCACTCTCAATGGTACATGTAGCATAGCAAATCAACAGCAAGCTAGAACTGTGGGTGAAAATGCACTCTTTCCTTGGCTGCAAGAGTGTGCATAAGTAGTACCAGCTCTGAGATCTGCGCATGCAAGTGATCCTCTGTAGCCGTGACATCAAGTGTGACGAGCAGCATAGCTTTAACCACAGCAAAAACAACATGAGCATTGGGAACACTCCAAAACAGGGGGTGTGGTTCTAGCTCCTTGAGTACAAGAAGGAAGTGGCAGACGCGGAGGTCAATGATGTAGAGTCGGAGTGCAATGGTTTAGCAGGTGCAGCATCCAGTGTGAAGAAGTCCAACAACGATATAGTGGAGCTCAAGATCAGGTAGAAAGATCCATTGGAGGAGGCACGCCGGGTACCAAAGCGTGGACTCCTAGGGGAGTGCACCTCGGGTGTCGGAAAAAATCCTGTGAATGCACCTTCTCCCTGGTCCATTAGTTTTTGGAAAGAGAGATCCTTCAAGATCCATCCTGTTGATGATTCACCAAAGCAAGCAAAGTTAAAAGGACCACAACAAAGCAACAAGGCACCACCAAAACGTTCGCATTGCAGTGGAATGCAATGGAGAGTGGAGAAGCGTTTAGGTATAGGCTTTGGTCGATGGATTGATATATCATAGTGCATACTTGTTGCGTCAATGGAGCTAAAAACTGTATAAGAAGAGCTTGAGCGGCCTATGCGAAAGCAGTGGAAGGCCGCCATCAAGTCGGAGTTGGCGTCCATTGCTAAAAACAACGCATGGGAGGTGGTTGACAGGACAAAAGACGCCAATGTCATTGGCTCCAAGTGGGTCTTCAAGACCAAGCTCACAAAGGAAAGTGTGGTGGACAAGTACAAGGAGAGGCTCATCGTAAAGAGTTACGCACAACGTAAGGGCAAGCACTACAATCAGATTTTTGCCCCTGTGGCCAAGTTCATGAGCACCTTGCTCTGACTACCGCGAAAAACATAGACGTCTACCAAATGGACGTGAAGAACGCCTTCCTCAACAGTAGCATCAATAAAGACATTTACATGGAGGTGTCAAAGAGGATGCAGGCGCGAGAGGGTAAAGTGTGCAAGCTACAAAAGTCCTTCCACAGGCTTAATCAATCACCCAGATACTGATACTAGCAGATGGACAGGTTCATAGCACAATCTGGCTTGAAGCGCTATGAGGCAGATCATAGCGTCTATATGCGGCACATCAAGAAACTCCATCAGATCGCTGCACATTATGTGGACAATCTGTGTGCTCCTCAGACCTGCCAAGTCTATTGCAACTAAAAGAGAAGCTCAATAGAAGGCTCAAGATCTTGTACATGGGGGAGCTAGAGCTCTACCTCGGGGTGAGCATTACGTGCAACTAGATGGCGCGCACGCTTGAGCTAGGGCAGGCCAAACATGAGGTGCCATGTTTGCCATCGAGGACTACAAACAAGTATGTAGTCCTCTCTACACAACCTGTGAAGTGAGTGGGACAATGGGGTAGCAAACAAACAAAGAGCGGAAGGATATGGCAAGGACGCCATACCAATCGGCTTTGCGCTGCCTCATGTATACCATGGTGGCAAATTGATCAAACCTAGCCTACACGATGGGCCAAGTGAGAGGATACGTGGCCTATCCAGGGCCACTGCACTAGCACGCGATGAAGCGCATCCTCCGCTACTTGCAGGCGATACGGCAAGTGTGCCCGAATTTTGACGCCGGTGGCAAGCAGAAACATTGCGTCTGGTCTGCTACACGGATGCAGACTTTGCCAGGGACGTGGAGAAGGGGTAGTCCACATCTGACTACGTGTTCTTCCTTGCCAGTGTAGTAGTTTCCTGGTGCAGTAGGAAGCAGGATTGTGTCACCACCTCCATAGTGGAAGCAAAGTACATCGTGCTGACCAAGGCGGTCAAGGACGCGATATTGCTCCGCACGTTGCAAGTGAAGCTAGGCGTACTGTAGCAGAAGCCTACGCTGGTGCAAGAGGACAACATTGGCTCCATCTTATTGACTAACAATCCGACCCAATACAAGAAAACAAAGCATATTGATGTGCGTCATCACTATGCACAGGAAATGGTCAAGAATGGGCAAGTGGTGCTGCAACAATGCAACACGCACAACATTCTTCTAGATTTCATGACCAAAGCGCAACCACCATAGGCTTGCAATGAGCGTGGCGAGGCTTAGGATGGTCAGCTATGATGGGTTGGAGGATGTAGTGGAAAAGGAGTGAGAGGAAGTAGGAGCAACGATCATGGAAGGTGCAAGGGGGAGAATGTTGAAAGGTCGTTCCTCTGCATGCTCAAGTGCGATCCCTTGAGGTACAAACAAGCCGCTTAAAGAGGAAATTCACTGCAGACAATCTAGCGGCTCAACAGTGGCTTGGATCCTTAAACAAAGGGTTTGCACTGAAAGCTGGTGCGTTCCTGAATCCGTTGGAAGTTGTTTCACTGTAATCAGACAAGCATTGAGGGAGATACAGATTTCCAAAGTTGGGGTCTCCATGGCGGCTCTCGGAGCTGACTATGACTCGACTTCTGGAGTATAATTAACCGAACTAAGTAACAGAATTCGTGTGTACAGATTTTCCATTGGAAGGTCTGTCGAGGCATCTGGTGGATAATGCACCGGATCTTGAACTGCAGTTTGTTACTGAGACACTTAGCCAAAATCATAGCTCGGCATTGCAAACTCAAAATTACATTTTTCTTACTCGGCAATTGTCAAAATTCCGATGTAAGTCCACAGACAGGATTCAAATCTCGTCAAACCCCATCACCATACACGACCCAAGAGTGGGGGAGGTCCATCAAATCAGTTCAAGGGACCCATACACCATGTGCAAGGGGATCTACGCATTGAGAAAGGCGCTTCGCATGTGAAAGATGGCGCCATGGCGTGTGCATGCCATGGAGGCGCTAGGCGTTTTTGTGGTGGGTGAGACGTGCGGTTTGGCAAGCGTATCTTGTGCTACGCTTGGCGGAATTGTGCATGTTTTGGTGTGTTGGAGAGCTCATGACTAGTCCTACAATGTTGTTGTTCAAATACTAATGGAAATGGATATTATTCCCTTCACAATTGGACTATCCCTACGTTCCTACTCACATAACTTGAGGTAACCAGAAAGCTCATGCTTGATCTCAGAGTTCCCAAAAAACAAAAAACGTAAATCACTAAAGAACATCAAACAAATGTCGCAACCACACCACGTAGATCTTGTGACACGCTGTTTTCTGGGCTGAGTCAAAAAGGAGGTCAGGACAAAGCCCCTCAGGCAGTAAACCATGTGGTTCCACCATCACTTGCATTGAATGCCCATGACACATTTCTACCAACTCATTGTGGATGGCATGGTGGACCTGAATTGCTGGCCCTGACCCTGCTTGTTGAGTGATTTGCAGTGACAACAGGCCATGTGCACCATGAAGGGTGAGGTACCCCAATGGTAGCCCATTCCAAAGTTGGGCCTGCAAGCGAGAGGCCGCGGAGGCCAAGTACAAGTTCTCTCTAGGGCCCATAGGACTTGATTGAAGCCAAAGGGCCGCCCCCGGGATCCAACAGTGCAACATTGCCGCACCATCCTGTCACAGGCCTCTAGAAACAGCACGCTGCTAACCATTTTCACCTCCTCCAGCGACTGCACATTCTTGCAATCAAAGACTGAGTTCTTGATAAAGCCCTCGTCTTGAGTACTATTGCAATAACTCCAGAGAATGGAGGCTGACAATCACCAAAGCTAGCACCTCCTCCACGACATCCTCCCACTTCTCACCCCAATCATTCCGAAAAGTGTCTGACCCGATTGGACAAGCTAAGAGCTCCACCCCATCCGACGCTGATGGGATCCCTTCCAAGACTCTTCGAATGGTCTCCCCCATCCTTCGCCACGCCAAACACTTCTTTGGTTGGACCTGTAACCACTCTGTGCCTGCTAGCTAAGGCATGATGGAGAAGTACCTGGCTAGGACGGCTGGTTTTGCGCAGGTGGTGATGTCATCTTGGAAGGGACCAATGTGCCAAAGGGAAGCCCCCCATGACTTTGCAGCTCTGCTACACCTACTTCTAAGCCCGGCAAAAGGGCCAAGTGAAAGAGAGTTGGTCCTAGCGGGTCCCCTTGCCGTACTCCATGCTCACTTTCCAGGACGGATGGTGCACTGATGCCAGAGAATAGTAGCTGCCATGGGGATGCATAGAATCACCGCAAGAAGGGAACCCTGGAGCCAACTCTATTGGGAACCGCCTTCAATACATTGTTGTACTGAACCTCGTTGAAGGCGTTTCAAAGTTCCAGACAAAGGATTGAGAGCAACTGGAGTGCACCTAACATAGCACGCGCTCCAAGCACAAGCAATGCCACCCCCTCTAACACTCCCGCCCTAGATTCTAGCGGGTGTACCGCCTTCTTGGTCTCCTCCTTAGCCCCCAAGAGCAAAACGCATCCTGCAAGCATGTATAATGCTTCGCCCACAGCAAGGGGTCAAACCTCCTCCTCTCTAGTGTCACCTGTGAGCTAAGGTATCAGACTGTTGCGCCACAAGAAGATGGCCACTGCCCAAGTGAGCTTCCCGGCTAGTGTTGTTTTAAACCATGACTTTCAAGGACTCTCGTCCGCCAGAGGTATCTGTTGGAGAGAAACTTCTCACCATGGTACGAGTGACTCTCAAAAGGAACACGAAAATGGCAAGCCCATCTGGCTTAGTAGTTAATGGTGTCCACCTTTTGAGGCAAGGGTCCAAGTTCAAGTCCAAGAAGCTAAGTTTCTGCCATTCCTCAAGGGAGGTGAAAAACAAATGCTGGGAAGGTAGCTCAACCTTTAGAGTTCCTTGAGTTTCTAGAAGGCTAGGGTAAGGTCCAAGAAGGTTACACACCTTATAGAAGGGATAACGTGTCCTACAAGGCATGTAGAGCTGTCTTGGTCTTTTGGATACCCTCCCTCTTACCAGAAGCAAGCTGAGGAATCAATGAAGATGCAGACACTTCTAGAGGAGGAAACGGATGCCTTCCTAGGTGGGAAAAAGGACACCATATCAAGGGACACTCTAAAAGTCATAGACTTTTTGAGGAAGCTTCAAATCTGGTATGTCTTGGTGTTTTGGAAAGCGTTAGTTAGTGGCTGTCAAATGACACTACTTTATAGCCTTGATCAAGAGCTTATTCCTAGTAAATTGAGGCCAAGAATATTACCACACTTTGCGACCAGTTTTCTGTCATCCTGGGAGCCAGTTGCCTTCAAAGTTTCAATCTCTCAAAAAACAGTTGATGGTGTGAACCAACCACTGCTAGTGACCCTTCAGGGTGCAAACACACCCTTGGGCCAACAAAGGATTATGGGTCCATGCCTTTAAGAGTTCCCAAGCCATCTTTATGTTTATGTTTCCTAGATCAAGACATGGCCGCCAACGAGCAAGAGAGCAGCCGCATTTCCCTCAAGTCTGATCGGAAAGGCTTCACCTTGTGGAGGTAACAGTTTGAGGTTTCCTTGAAGACAAGGGACTGCAATGGCTGAGGTGAAAGAGGCATAGGAAAAGCACAACACGAAGGCGTTGGCGCTACTTCTGTCTGCATTATGCCCTCCACAATCTAGTCATATCATAAAATGCACTCTGGTCATTGAAGCATGGTAAAATCTCTACTCCATGTACCAACCATGAAACCTTGCCAATCCATTCATCATCTTTAAACGGCTTGTCACCCTCCGAGCCAACAAAGATGAAAACGTCATGGAGATCATTTAGCAAATTGAGTCACTCGCAGTGGAGTTTGTGGCCACTGGTTGGGAGGTCAACTCTCAGTTGCAAGCTATGGTCCTCCTTATGACCTTTCCTGACAGTTGGAGTCCCATGATCATACTTATTGGTGGCTGGCCTTCAGACAAGTTGAGGTAACCGAAGGTTGCTGAGTACGTGTGCAATGAGGGGATGCAACGTGAGGGTTGAGAGAGTACATTTGCATCAAATTCTGCTTCGACAGTTCATCCTCATAGTGGAGGCCGAGGCGACAAGTGGAAGGGTGCAAAGCAAGGCACCGATATGGGTGACAAGAAGGGGGAGTGCTTCAACTGTGGCAAGGAGGGTCACTATGCACGCAAGTGTTCCAAGAAGAAGCAAGACCGATTGCATCAGGATGGAAAGAAAGACAAGCTGGCCCTCATAGTGCACATCTCCATAAACTTGAAGGATCAGGGGGTTCAGGTCACTGACTCCACATCAAGCCACCACCCTCAATGTAACAGAGCAACATTTTCCATCTATGGCATCTTGGAGAGATGCACGGCGGTGACCAATGGTGAAACAAAGGTGGCCGCCGGTGAGGGGAATGTCCAGATTGAGCCAATTGTGGACGATGAATCTCTCACAAGCACAATGCATGATGTACTCAACATGCCAAGATTAGGGGCAAACCTACTCTCCATTATCCACCTCACTAACAATGTTCCTGAGGTGCTCTTCACAAAGAAGGTGGCCTTCACTAAAAGGAGGGCAAAGGTGAGTTGATTGTGTGCACCAAGATGGAGGACGACTTGTACATGCTACGTGCCAAGATCCACAACAGCCGGGCGGGGTCTAAGGCCACCAGTCTTGCAACAAAGGATGAAGGAGACCACAATCTGTGGCACCATGGACTTTGCCATATTTCTCCATCAACGCCAAAGGAGATGGTAGAGGGAGAGGTGGTGCTTGGTCTGCAAATCATGGGCCTTGATGCAACCAATAAGACGGTATGCAAGCCATGCTAGAATGGGCCTTCACGTCTTGTTGCACCACCTAGCTGGCTAGCTACACATATAGACAAGGCATGCAGTGTTGTATGGAGTACATCCCATTGGTCTTTCCTGAAATGGGCAAAGAAAGCACTGTCCATAATGAGCATGTCCCTTGTCGATTATCAGAGGAATCACACCTTTGTGGCCTAGTTGGAATAGGCACTGGAGTTTCAAAAAATTAGTCGCTGGCTCAAACCCCGCCACAGCCACAAACGTCTTTGTGGCCCAACTTAAGACGGGAAGCTTCCAGAAAGCTTACTAGAGCCCGCCTTCAGGATGACACTTGGGGTTCTAAGGATGCGCCAAGTAGGAATATAGGTTGAGGTTGGCTCCAGTGGAGCCACTACAAGCAGAAGCATTAGCAAAAGTTGTACAAGTATAGAAGCCTCTACTCTGCATATATCCATGTACAGTGTTGCCTTTCAGACTCCTCAAAGAGTGTCGGACCAAGGCTAGATGCTAAAGACAAACATGCAGACATTGTGAGGCTGCAAACCAAACAAATCTAAAGTGTGGATCCCTCGTTTGGAGGTGATATGTTGTTTTGGCTGCAATGCCAAGATCGGTTGGCGGCCTTCCATGTCCGGACCCATTTTCTAGATCATTTCTATGCGGCGCATTGAAAAGGGTTATGGGTCCTCACTTGTCGTTCTAACACACGTTTTAAGGACCAAATAGTGTGTGGTCTTGTAGGGCGCACAGGTACAATAGGGACACAAACATTGGCCGTTCATCTGCTTCATTGGCTCCATCAACTTCTTGAAATAAGGTGCACGCACCTGGCGGACAAGGGGACAAGGAAAAGCTCATCCCAGCCTCATGGACCGAGCTTTTCCGTCAAATCTTGGGGTTGTACCACCTTCTAGAAAATGGTAGATCTTACCTATGAGGCTATTTCCAAACATGTCCGCAAGTGCATGCAACGCAGTGGCAGTGAGACAAACATCTCAGCCTATTCCTCTTGATTCATTGGACAAAGTGCAAGCTCTCCCTTTAGTCAAGGCAACAGCGGAAGCAGTGGTCGTGGAGGGAAACGCAATGGTGGCATGGAAAGTTCAAAGAAGCCTGCCAACTGTCACAATTATGGCAAGGCTAGGCACTTATCTAGAGACTATCGAATTCCTCAGAAAGAAGGGGAGAACAAAGGTGGGAAGGAGAAGAAGGAGCTTACCAATATGATGGCTAGAGAGTTTCCCACGAAGGGGTAAGTGCTTCTTAGGCCCAGAGTATTTACCCCTGACTCAGGAACCAACCACCACTCCTCAAAAGAGAATAGTGTATTTGTCTCCATGGCTGAATCTTTCATGCGCATCAAGTGTTGAAATGGCGGCGTCCTCCAAGACAGGGGCGAAGGGGACAAGGTGATCACGTTCAACGTGAACGGTGCGTAGATAGCGGTCAACCTTCTAAAGGTGGTGTACATGCCCTCTTTTTGTAGCCAACATGCTGTTTCTCTCAAAAATCACTGATAACAACATGGCTGTGGTATTCACCAACAAGGAAGCTGTGGCCGTAAAAAACGAGGACATCTTGATTTTGTACACCAAAGACGACCTCATGCTTCAGGTTTGAAGAGTCAACGGCCTCTACGTGCTTCAAACCAGATGCACAAAGGTGTCAGATGAGGGACTTGCAAGTTCCACCAAGACAGTGGCACATAATCAAACCATTCATCGCCTTCTGCAAGCATGGAAAAAACTAGGAAAAATAGCTCATGATCCCACAGGAAGCATGGTCAAGAAGGAAGCCGTATGCATCTAATGTGAAGGTATTCAAGTCAAGTTCATGGGTGAACACACAGTCAGGAGAAAGTGGAGGCACAATTGATGCATGTTCGAAGAAGTGCATCATTGTTGGGAAGTGCACGTCCCACAAAGCTTATCGGCTTTAGGACCAGGCAGTAGGCAAGCTTGTGAGGAGTTGTGGCGTCCTGTCCGAGCAAGGCCTAATCCTTGCTCCCATAATGGGAGAGTTGATAGTGTTGCTTGAGCTCGAAGACCAAGCAGCCAACAGCTGGCTTACGTTTCCAGTAGGTGGTGAGAATGGGAGAGTAGATACAGAAAATGACCAGGCACCTAACATGGACACGGATACTCAGGTGTCTGGGGCTTCCAAGTTTGACTTGGAGTCTGATTTCTCTTTTGACGATAAGGACGATGACAAACCACCACCTCTCGAAGTACCAGCACCAGAGCAAGAAGTCGCATCAGTAACCCGCCACAGTTTGTGGCCAAAGAAAGTACTTTTGCGGTATGAGGATGAATGAACCGGCCTTTGCTGGTCATGGATGGCTTCGAGAGAGCCATCCACAATGGCGGAGGCGATGAATGGCCCAGACGCGGCCAAGTGGAAAGAGGCAATGGGTCGTTATCTGGCGTCCATTGCCGAAAACAGCACATGGGTACTGGTGGATAGAAGGACAAGGCCCACGTGGTGGGATCAAAGTGGGTCTTTTGAGTGAAGAAGAAACAAGACGATAGCATCAACAAGTTTACAGCAATGGTAGTGGGAAAGGGGTTCCCTCTACGACAAGGCTGCGAGTACAATTAGTTGGTTGCGCGCGTCTGGATCTTTACCTCCATGCGCTCTCTCCTTGGCATTGCAGCCCCAAAAAACTTGGAGATACATGAGATGGATCTTAGGATAGCTTTTCTTTATGTGAAGCTTGACAAGGAAGTGTTGATGAAGGTGATTGAAGGAGTCAAAGCTCCCAAGGGCAAGGTGTGTGAGTTGGTGAAAGCTAGCAGAGGATTGAAAGATGCACCAAGGATATGGTACAAAAAGATGGAAGGTTTCATGAGCAATATCTCCTTCGCGTATTGCCAAAATAACCCGAGCATGTATGTGCACGATGACGGGAGAGGGCTGATGCTGGTTGTACTATATATGGATGATATGATCATCTTCTTGTCTTTGGTGGAGCTGTTGGATGAGCTCAAGTCAGACCTCAGTAACAGGTTGAAGATGAATGACATGGCTCCTCTTAAGTACTACATCAAGATTTCCATCCATCGCAGTAGAGGAGTAGGCAACATTGAAATCAACCAAATCAAATACATGTGTGAGGTACTTAAGCGCTACCAAATGGAAGAATGGAAACCTGTCAGCACCCGAATGACAACCGATGTGAAGCTAAAGGCCTCCATGTCGCCAAGCAACAAAGCAGAACAAAATCAGTTGCACGACATTCCCTACCATTCTACGTGGGTAGCATGATGTACGCCAAGATAGGTACCCGTCTAGACATCTGCTATGCTGTTGGATGGATGTTTAGATATGTTATGTAACATAGAGTGGTCTATGAAAGATATGGCAGGTACTTTAGTTGTTTTCCATACATGTCAAAAACGTATTGTAACACCGTGAGGTACTTCTTGACTCAAAACACCTTAGTTGGGGCTATGCTCGAAGTTTGGAAGGGTCCGCTCACGTCATTTTCTCAACTGTGACAAAGACTGTGGTGCCCCTTTTTGGAACGCATTGCGTGTATCAAGGGAGTGTATCTGGGGGTGTATCGTAGTAGTACAAAGTCTTGGAACTTGTGTACTCCAATGTTCAGCCTCATCACTCCCCCCCTCCCAAAATAAGGCGAGGGTATGATGCAAGTGTAGCGTGGAGTGTATTCGAATTGTCTATCAATCCGAGATATGTGTACATTTCTATGCTACACTCTCTTGATACATAAGTTTATGGAATCGATACACCTCAGATACACACTCCGTTACACCACCTCAATACACTTTCCACTTGGCGGGGGGGGGAGAGGGCTATCCATACCCCCCCTCCATATCGAGACACTCAGAAAGACAACTTGTATATTCTCGATAACCACTATCCATACTTGTTCCTTAACAGGACCCTGACACCCAGTCGCGCACCTCCCTCAATATACCTCAGGTGTAAGTGAGGAGTATATCTGGGTGTGTATTTTAGAAATGCATAGTGTTGGAACTCGTGTACTTCAATTATCCATCTCGCCCCCCTCTCCCCCAAAACACGTTGAGTGTATGAGGCGAGTGTAGCGTGGAAAGTATTGGAAATATTTGTCAACACAAGTTTTGTGTATACTTCTATGCTTTTCTCTATTAATACAGAAGTTTATGGATTGGATTCACCTCAGATACACACTCCAATACACCACCTCAATATGCTTTTGATTTGTCGGGAGGGGAGGGGGGGAGGAGGGAGAGGACTATCCATACCCCCCTCCATATCGAGAGTGTATTTGGATAGTGTAGCAGAGAGTTTCGCGGATAGACCCGAAAAAATACAACGTTTTTATTCCCGATAACCATTGTCCATACTTGTTCCATAACAGGACCCCGACACCCAGTCATGGACCCCCCCCCAAAGTACCTCGAATGTATCTGGGGAGTGTATCCGGGGGTGTATCTTGGAAGTGCAAAGTATTGGAACTTGTGTACTATAATGTTTGAAATCCCACCTCCGTAGTGCAAGTATGGAGGTTTGCTTCAAGTTTGGAGAGGTTCTTGAGAACGGGTTTGCAAGTTTACAATCACTAATTACCAAACTATGTCGTCTGACTGATTGAACTATCCAGTTCAGGCGGGTTCAATGGGATCTTCTTCCCAAGTTCCAAACGTTCCATCGTATTAGTAGCTCTAGCATCTGGACGTTCATCCGATTATGGCTGGCGGTGTTGATGAGCTGGTGCGTGGAAAAGACATGTTCATCTAGATAATGAGCATGGATGTGACAACACCTTCAGTGTACAATCCTTTAGTACAGGTAGATAGCACATGTGATTTACATGCCAATTGACCGCAAACATTCTACAACACTGCACCTTGGCAACTGGAGCGATCGCCTTTCCATTTTTAGAAGGAGTGACCATAGAATCACTCGCCACCATCGTCTGAGCCATCTAAAAAGCCCCTATCTCCTTCATCACCTGGTCGTGCTTGTAATCAGGAACCAAGGCCTCAACCACCACGTTCCAAGCCGCCAAGGTACTGCTGTCCTTAGAGAGGTCATTCCCAAAATGCTCTTGGTGGAGCCGGCGGGCTGCAGCATACAAGGGGAAGGACATGTCCCTAGACCAACAGGTCTCCAACCTATGAAGCACAAAGTTCACATGACTCTATGCCACCCTTCTTGGCTTCTTGTCCTTCACATACAGCAACTTCGGCTGCTTAGCAAGATCCAAAAACCCCTCATAGATCTCACCACCACTCCCACCAGGCTTATCAACAACCCTTAGTAGGACAATCAGTGGCTGCAGTAGCTCCTTTAGTTTATGGACCTGAAGCCTTAAGTCCCTTCTCCTTATGAAATGTCTCACCTCCCTCTTCCTTTACCGAAATGAAGCATCCGTATGAGAACCTATCGTCTTCCAAACATCCAATGCCACAAATGCCCCCAGCTCATCCTGCAGCTCCAACAGTCTCTCCACCATGGAGAAGACCAAGGCAATGCCGGTATCACAGCGGACTTTCAACACCTTCCCTCCCGTCCTCTCCTTCAACCACATCCTTGGCATTGCATTGTTCTTGGAAAATTTCACAATCTTCTCACACCGCCCAATAAGACTTGACTTTGAGGTAGACTTGCCCACATCCTTCATGATTAGGTCAATGTTGCAAGCAGAACAACCTTGAAAAAACAGTCAACAAAACTTCACTCTCAGATCTGCAAAACCTTTTTAGTTTATAGAGGCGTTGTCGGAAATGACACACACTACCTTGTCCTCCCCCACAATGTCTGTTGGAACCTCAATCATACTTGCAACATGGTTTCCATCTCTGGTCAGTCCACTTGTATTGCCGGAAAAGAGCTGGACGAAATCCATGACGTTGACAGCCATGGCTTTATATATCAACATGACCTGATGGTAAGACCACTCATCCACAGCTAGACTGCAGCCGTATGTACTCTAACTGTGCTTCAAAGTAGCATCCAACTCGTCCAGTTCCTTGTAATGTTTTTGAGGTAAGACATCCACAACGATCGACCTAGCAAGAATCCGGAATGCAGCAGTGGTCTTCTTTGCACATTTCACAACCACCATGAGCACAGCCTCATGGCAAAAAGAGATGGATTGGGCGGCAATGGCCATCGTCTTCACAATGCTAAGCTGACGGAATTCATTGTTCAACCAGCTGGAGTGTTGTACCATGGTTTTATGCCAGAAAGAGGTCGCATTGTTGATGTCCAACAAGGGAACCTCACTCTCTAGCCTTGTTGCTACCGGCTGCCTCTGCTCGTGCTCTCCACTTGCTGCTTCCTCGTCACTATCTGGCTATA
Source organism: Penium margaritaceum (assembly GCA_023375785.1). Taxonomy (NCBI): domain Eukaryota; kingdom Viridiplantae; phylum Streptophyta; class Zygnematophyceae; order Desmidiales; family Peniaceae; genus Penium; species Penium margaritaceum. The sequence goes on from SZWC01000756.1 coordinate 342,502, forward strand.
GAGTCAAGTCACCTACTAGCATCCGCTCTGCTTGCTTCTGCTTCTCTCGGAGTTTGATCCACTACATTCCCTTGTCCTTTGTGCACACTTCTTCCCCTCTCCCTTGTACAAGCTGATTTTGACCGGCTACCACCCACAAGGGGGCAGATAGCGCTCCAAACCAAGGACATCTGGACACTGGGGGTGGGGGAAGTAAGCACTTGTTGACGTTGGGGTTGTTTTGTGCAAAGTGACCGTGGATGCAGTCAGATGTCCTACTACCTTTCTTGCGACATGAGCCACACTGCTTGCCACATCAAACTGGCGTGATGTTGCAGAAACGTTGGCGGAGCTCGCTCCCTCAGAGCCCATGCTGGATGGCCTTAACAGCTGGCCGGCGATGGCTAACTTGTGAGGCCAATAGCAAATAAAGAGGAGGCGTGTGACTGTATCTCTCTGCTGCACTGTCCATTCAAACCGACCAACACCATTGCACGACGGAGGTTGGGTCAAATGGACAAGGGGATCGGTTTGATATAACCCTTAGATGGACGGTTTCAATCAAATGGATCAAAACCGCTGATCTTAGAGTACATCAAATAAATATGATACCCTCGGAGGAGGATATCAAAGTGTCACAAGGTAATGCATGTATCCATGAAAGTAGTATACATGACATGTTGCCTGGCAGGAAACGTGCATGGTGGTGATTGGAACGTAGGATATCTCCTACCTTCTCAACAACATGGATGTTGATGTACTTTTGCCATCTACAGATGCCACATGGTATGCACATTAGGCTGATTCAGGCCTACTATGCTACCTGGCAATGACACATGTTGAGAAACGTACGGTTGGATGAAGATATGAGAAACCAAAATTCAAGAAAATGGCTGAGAGTTGAACTCGATGTTCTTTGGCTTTTCCAGTAAATTGTGGGTCTGCTGGTACCTAAGGACTCATTGGGTATATTATTTAGAGTGGTGTGTGTGCTCGGTCTCCATCGGCATTGATGGGACGACGATGTCCCTTAATGTCCCAATGTTGAGAGAAGGTACTATGGCTGTGGCCCTCTTGCAAGCACAAGAGTACCAGTTGCAACTGTGGGCTGCAAACCGTGCGCCTTACAATTCTCTTGACAAGGACTTCACCAGGGCGTAGAGAGTGCAGTACACAAGGCATGAGCAACAATCCGTGACAAACCTGTGCTTTGTGGAGTGGGGTAAGAGGGACGGGATGAGTTTTGTCAGG
>SZWC01000756.1:348731-353360 GCA_023375785.1 Penium margaritaceum
TTACGTCAATACTCAGCAACCCCCACTCCGCCTGCTGGTCCAGCTGCTCCATGATGGTGTGGACCACCGTGTCCCCCCCTGCCGACACTCCCACCGCCTGCTGCAACGGCGCCAATGCTCTCTCCATCTCGCTCCTCCCTGTACTGATCATCCATCTCCAAAGCAGGCGTGGAATCGCCTCTCCCACAGCAATCGGGCGTACCCCACCATCGGGCTTCGCTAGCGCGATGAGCCTGCTTGCTGTAAGAAAGCCCCGAGCTGTGAGATGGAGCCGTCCTCGACATAGAGAGGCGAGTAGCTGTGCCAACAACCTCGTGAGCCGCTCGTCTCCCACCACGACTTGTCGAAGATGATCCAAAATAAGGCCTGATGGCCCTGCCGCCGTGCCTCTGCTGCTATCCAGCAGAGTCTTCCGCACTCCATCCCCATCAGGGAACCCAGTAGGGGCTCGCCTCGCTGCCTCTGCTACCCATGCTGGTGTCGGCCGCTCCTTTGCCGGGTGCTTCGCCTGTAGTTGCGCCAATACCTCTGGTCCGGGCGGTGCCAAGGAGGTACTGTCCAAGGCATTGCATGCCTTTGACGTGTTCCCTTGGTGGAATTTGGTCACCACCCTCTGTTGTCGCTGTTCCCTCGCCTCCTCCTCTCTGTGACGTAGGCGCCGTGGTGGTGGTGCGCGACCTGCCGGCCGAGCATGCGCGACGGCCTCTCCCCATAACTCCTCCCACTGTCCTTGGAGGAAGCGGGTCACCAGTGATCTCACCCACTCCGTATCTGAGCACCCCCGATTCTGTGGGCGCGTCCTGAGGATAAGGCTCGGCATTGCTTGGAGGAGCACGGGTCCTGCAGCATCAATGGGGTGGGATGTGCACCTCACCAAGGGGACTGCCACCGTTGCCCGTAGTGAGTCCAACGCGCCTGCTGGAACTCGCGAGTAGATGAAAGGAGGGAGTATCTCTGCCCCATACAGTCGGCCCCACTCCAGCCCCTCTGCCCACCGCCACAACCTCTCCCATCGCTGGCCACCGCTCTGCTCCCCACCCGCGTCAGCCCCCGGCCATTGCTGTTGCTCGCCTCTGCCTGTGGTGCCCTGGCGGCTGTCTCCCCTACCTCTCTGGGCACCCTCTAGTGCTACAGCCGACGGTCTCGATCCTCCCTTGCCCACGGTCGTGCCCTCCCGAGCTCCTCCTCCAGGCCCTTCTATCGCACGTGTCGCCCCTCCTCTCACCCGTGGCTGGTCTCTGGTGGTCTCTCTCTCCAGCTGTCTGGCCACTGCTACACCTCCACCCCCAATTCCCGGTCCAACGACCTCTCGCTGTCGTCGCTGTCCCATGTCCCTCTCTCCCATCAGACCCTCCTCCGACTCTCGGTCTCGCCTGTAGCCCTCCGGTCCCACTGCTCCCCTCTCTCCCCTTCTCTCTGGTGGTGTCAGGGGGAACAGCTCTCGGAGAAACCGTCCTTCCTCTGTGTCTGCATCATCTCCCGCGCTCCCCTGAACCCCGGGCCCATGGTCGTGGTCACGTCCCTCCCGTGGTCTCCTCGGGGACTCACCGCCTCCCCGTGGATGTCCTCCTCCACCCACTCCGTCGTCTGGCGGCTCCCCTCGCAGCCGTTCTCCCGAGGAGGAGGACTCCCCATCCTGGCTCTGCTCCCTCTCGCGATGGGCTCGCTCGCGCAGGGCGCGCTGTCCCCGTACTCGCCGTACCCGACACGCCTCTCGCTGTGCCGCCCGTCGCTCCTGAATCCTCCGCCGCTCGGCTTGCCAACCCTCCATCCCAAGGATCTGCTCCGGGTCCGCCAGGCCAGCTCCTAGTGCCTGTCGCCCTGCCATCCACTCCTGTCGCTCGCTGGCGTCCTCGTCCTGATTCCCGCTCCTGGTGCCCCCCTCCATACGGTGAGTTCCCTCGCGCACTTCTGCTGTCCCCTCCTGGAGCCGTCGCTGAACGCCCTGGAGCGCCGACCTCAAGCAGTAGCCTCGATGACGGTAGCCCCAGTGTCTACTCATCGACCGCTTGCTTTTTCCCCTGAACCCGCATCCCATCCAAGGGCACTTCCATGGCGGGCCCCATTGTGAAGGGATTCCCCCGCTCTCTGTCCCCTGTGTTCGCGCAATATCGTCCCCACTCCTGCCAGTAGCGCTCGTTATCTGTACTGGCCTCGTTCCTTCCTCCATGTGTGGTTGTCGATCCACCCCTCGAGTGTGTCCCACAGCTGCTCCACTCGTTATCTCTTCAGGTCAGGGCTGTGATCCCTCCTCTCGCTCCGGTGCCTCTCCCCCTCCCTCCGCTGCGGTGCCCATCCCCGATGTGCCCGGAGGCACTCGGTCTGTCTCATGATCACCTGTCACCGTCCGTCTCCCCGCAGCCATCGCTCCCTCCCTTGGACCCCGAGTTTCCTTGCCTTCCTCGGCCCTCCTACGCCCACGTTGTCTCCTCGCCCCCATCTTCATGCGCACTTTTCGCACCCCTGCCGGCCTGTCCTGCACCATGGTCCGTCCTCCGGCCCCCTCTGTCGTCCATGGTACTATGGCCAATGTTGGCCCTGTGTCTCCCCTTGGTGGGCGGCCCCTCGCACCCTCCTCTCCTTGCCTCTCCTCTCGGCTCCCTTCCTCTTCCTCCCTTTTTCTTCCTGTACCTCTCCTTTCTCCTCCTCCTCCTCTTCACCCCCTGTCTCTCCTTTATCCTCACTCCGTCTCCTCCCGTCCTCCCCCCCTCCTCGTCCCCTCCTGCTCCTGATCCCCTTGCTCAGACCGCCCTCCCTTCGCTCCCTCCGCTCCCCCCACTCCCTTGGGTGCTATGGCCCCTATCACTAGGGACCTTCCCGCTTGTCTCCCCTCCCGCACCCTTCTCCTCTCTTCCACTCCCCTCGGTCACTTGCGGTGCCTCTCCCCCGTATCCTGTCTCCCTGGGCCCTGTCGTCATTTCCATGTGTGTCTCCCCCGTCCTAATCACCCACTTCTCTCCGTCTGCTCCCTCGGTCATCTCCACGTCGTCTCGTTGTGCTAGGCCCCGTTCCTCTATTATTGCTACCCTGTTCTCCAAACCTTGACTCACGTGGTCAGTTTTTTTAGACAGTGCCCATAGAACAGTCAGCGCTCCCGCGATCTCCCCGAGTCCTCTCTGTTGCTGGTCGAGCACACCCAGTGCCACATCACGCAAAGTCTTACATCCCCTTACGACCTCCCGTCGTGCTCGCTCGTCCTCCAGCCGGTCCTGCTCCCTCCCCCTTGCCTCGGCTGTGACTACCGCCTGCACCTCGCGCGTAGCCTTGTATAACTCTTGCACGCGCGAGTCTGACACTGTCTGTGCCACCTGGACCCGTTGCAGTTCCTGTCAGAGGGCATCCGTCTAGCCCTGGAGGCTGCTGAAGTGGCCACCCATGACTTCGTCGTACCGGAGAAACAACCCTTGGATCCTTTCTCTGGTGTCCTCTTGCATCGCCCCGCATGCTAAGACCACCTCCTCCCATAGTTTTTGCGCCATCCCTACCCACCCTCGTTGGTCGCGGCGGTCTTCCCGTTTAGGTGGGCTTTCCGGACCCTTTCCTTCTACTCCGCTTCGGCTTGTGTCAGCTCCCATTGTCTTCCTCCGGTCCTCGTCTTTCTCCTCTTGGCCCCTCCCTAAGAACTCAGCCTCCTCCCTCACCCCCTCAACCTTTGTGTCTTCTTGTCCGCTCGCCTTCTCGCCGTTCCCCTTTCCCTTTCCGCTCCAGGCAGACTGTCGTCCCTCCCCAGTCCCGTCCTCCAGACCGTGTTCCTGTCGTTCCTTAGTCTCACTTGGTGTCCCACTGGCCATTTTCTCCTTCCTACTTGCTGCATCCTCCTCCCCTCTGTCCTCCTTGCCTTGTCTCCCAAGTATGACCTTTTCTCGGTCCGCCTCCATACTCATAGTGGGGCTACCTTCCCTCTCTCCCCTCTTCTGCTGTATCTCTTGCTTCGCCTCTGCAAAGCCCGGTGCCGCCTGCTGTCGCGCCTCACTGACCGCCCGTTGTCGTGCTCTCTCCTGCTCTGCTGCTCGGATCTCTGCCTGCCTCTTTCGCCAACTGCGTGGCCCTTTTCCCGTCGTCTTGTACCTGCTGCAAGCTGGTTGCAGTGGTGGTTTTGGTGTTGCCACCCCCTTGAATTCGACCGTCGAGGCCTCCGTCGGCGAGGTTGTGCGTGGTTGGAGGGGGGCATTTTTTGTTGGAGGTGATGGAGATGAGGACAGGAGCCTGGGGGTTCCCTGGAATGGGATGATGTGCTCTATTTTTTTTTTCTGATTTTTCGGTGTAAAAATTGGCGCCGTTGGAGCTAATTTCGCTAATGGCAGGAGTTCGGTTGTAGTCGGGTACCCCGGGTATTCCAGAAATACCCCCTTTGGGTATTTCGCGAACCCTCCCTCCGGGTACCTCGAGAAAATCGAGGACCCCCATGGGATGAGGGCTCCTCACGCAAGAGGGGTAGTGAGAGGGTTCCCCCCCCTCCTGTCCCGCCAACGGCCAGGATCGACGGCCCCCGGGGGTCGTCTCCTGGGCCGTCGATCGGCCGGGTGCCCCCCCCCCCTGCCGTCCCCCTCCTTCTCCGTCGTCGGCCGTTTCGCAGCCAGCGGTTGAGCCGTGCTCCCGCCGGCCGCCTTCCGCTTCCCCCCCCCCCCC
>SZWC01000757.1:6494-8994 GCA_023375785.1 Penium margaritaceum
GTGGTGGTGGTCGTGGTGGTGGTGTTTGAGAGGGGGAAAGGAGGAAGAGGAGGTCGAGGGGAAGAGGGGAGGGAGTGAGAGGAATTGAGGGTGAGGAGGAGAGGCAGTGGATGGGGGAGAAGGAGGACGAAGACGACGAGAGAAAGGGAGTGGAGGAGGTAGGGAAGGAGGGGGAGGAGGAGGCTCGAGATAATCAGAAAATCGAAGCAGCAGCGAGGTGCATTGGACGCTCACTTGAGCTTGCTGCGTGCACCCAGAGGAGTCCAGCTCCGATGGGGGACGGCCTGGTAAGGGGTTCTTTGAAGCAGCAGAGATGGCTCTGTGGAACCCACGAAACCCCCTTGCCGCCACGCAGCAGCGCTCAGGGCGAGGTTGAGGGCCTGCCGCTGCCGCAACCTCTCCGTCCCTAAGCGGCTGCTGCTACTGCTTCTGCTAATGCCGCAGGTGCTGCCAACGGCGGCGTTTCCGAGGGCAGTACTGCCGATGGCGATGCATGCGGATCCATGGCGTGTCGGTGGTGAAGGAGCAAGGGAGGCCGAGGGTGTGTTGGGGCCGTGAGGACAATGCTGGGATCGCGAGGGGTGGGGGAGGCTGCTGGGAAGGAGATGGAGCGGCGGACCGTCGGATCGGAGGCGATAGGAGGAGTGAGCGAGAGAAGACGGCGAAGGTGTAGAGGGGGAAGCAAGGAGGTGGGGGGTCACGGACGTTCTCAGCAGGAGAGCATCAAGGGAGCCCATGGCTGTTGGTGTCACGGACAGATGCAGGGTGTACTGCCAGTTCCTGGTTTGCTTGTTTCTTTGTTCGATTTGCTTCGATTGGCGACAGCAACTCTGCTGTTCCACGCGCCTCTCCTCAGCTGAATCTCCGGCTCTGCTGTAACAAAAACTCAATGACCAGTTCTCGATACACCACGACTGAGTACCAGCTCCTCCTGAAAAGAGCCCCCCTTGACTTCACTGATCAGAATCGCAACAGGCTGGTAGACTCGTGTTCGCCTGAGATCTGATGCCAAGACGCGTCCTCTGCACGTTCAGCCCTCATGCCACACAAGCAGACTTTTGCTAGCCTCGAGAAGCAGCTGGCACGATCAAGGAGCCAGAGCATAGCTCGACAGGGGAGGCTGACGTCGTGTCCGTGAAGCAGTTGCAAGATAAGGACGTGCACACCCAACTTGCAGAAGGCTGATCAGAGGCTGATCGGTCGCACACGGGTCTAGAGCTGTGCTCGATCGATCGGGTGAGCCGGAGCTGTGGCGGCGGTGTGCAGCAGCAACATCACCTGCCGGAGAAAAGGGTGGGGGCAGCGGAGGGATGACGGCAGTGGCGTCGTGAGTGGCAGGCGGCGCAGCACCGCAGCAGCCGTGCGATAGGAGCTGGCGACTCACCGCAGCGCAGGCGGCAAGACAACATTTACCGTCCGTCGGTCAAAAAATTGGCGACACTTGCATTTTATCGTCGGCTGCGCTCAAGCTTTTCTCGCCCAGCAGACTCCCTCGTAGGCGTTTCGCTGAGGTGAGTATTGCCGCGTCTGGAAACATCCCAACAGTGCTCCCGAAGAACAGATCACCTCGGGGACAACGGACGCCAATATCGAACGGGCAGCAAGGGGGGAATGCAACAGAGGAACACGATCCTCGCGCATCCCTCGAAGCGCAACGACGTAAATGAAGACTGTCATGCTTCTCGTATATCGGAACAAAATAAGGGAACGGCCTGGATCCACCATCGGACGCATGTCCCGAGTAAGCGATGCCGATTCCCTGGAGGGAAATCCAGGCCGTTATCTTCATGTGTCAAGGGATGAAATGCAGCATAAAATGTTATTCATTCCGGTACCGTTTTGTCTCGATCGATGTTGATCGTCGATCCTGCTACTTCACGTAAAGATAATAGCACGTTCGTTCGAGTAACAGTCCGGATTGATTGATCCTGACTGCGGGCTATCCAGTCCCTTGCTAGAGTAAGTAGTCCACATTTCCGTTCTGAAGAAATTCTGCATCTCTTTTTACTTGATAGCACTATTAGGATGTTTCAACATGTGGCCCAAACCTCGTCGATGCTGCGGGTAGATTGGGCGGCAGCTATAATGAAAGTTTTCCACCACTCGTTTCAGATCCAGCTCGAATACAGTACGCCACGGAATTTTTCCCATCAGAGGCATACCTCCACTGGCCGTCGTATACCAATGGCAAGCTCGCCATTTCTCTGCGCGAACCAATCGCGTTGGAAAAGCCGATGTTGGCGGCTCCGATTGTCGGGGGCCCTCGGCTTTCCTTTCTTGACGGAAAATTTGGGTGAGCGAACCGGCCCCGGCCTACAACGACCAACCAAAATCGATTCGCGCCTTGCAGACAATACCGCTGACAGCCCTTGCAAGCCAGGCTAGGCCAGAAATGATTCCCCGTTTTCAGGACCAGTACACACCCACAGCCCTTTGCTTGCGTGGATCGGGCACAAAGGGATAGACTGTCACGTCATTCCAACGTGTCTACAGTCACGCT
>SZWC01000757.1:13994-55170 GCA_023375785.1 Penium margaritaceum
TGGGAGGCTGGCGATGTTGCTGGCACTTGGAGTGCTTGAGAAGTCCGTGGGACCGCGTCGAATCTGGTGTCCACTACAACAAGAGGGTCAGGCGACAATCCTATTATTTGTCGCCTTGGTCACACTCTCACTCCCTTGCATTGTCCCATGCAACAATGATTTTAGATGCTCTCCACAGAACTCACGCTCAAACAAACCTTCTCGTCATAAAAATCTGGTTTAGCTCCTTCCTCCAAGATGCGTTCCTTTGGGTGCATTGCTCTCATGCGTCTATTCTTAGTCTAAAGCTGCTCCTACTATGTGTGCCTTGATCATCACGGGTCGCGATGACGACCTTGATGACAATAGCACATACAATGCTAACACAACATTGCGTACCCTTGCTGACCCCATGGATGCAAATGCACTCATTTGCCGCCACAAAACTATTAGAGGTAATGCATCCTAGAGCGTCCTCACTGTTAAGTTCAACCAGCTGTGCATGAGGGCGGATGAGTCTGCTGATGCATATTGGGCTCGCAACCCTCACCTTTTTGTGACCTTGACAAGGTAATGCCCGGCCAACTCTCTACCTATCTCCCTTTTGTGGCTGGTCTTATCCCTAAACTACCTGATATAGACCTAGATATTCCTCGCATTAAACTCTAACATCTTGCTACTGAGCCAATGTTCCCGGGCTCACCCCGTGGCTTCTGCTCTATGAGTTCACGGAGGCCTGTCTCACCGACTGGTACAACAATGTCCAAAGTAAGCTCCTCCATCACATCGTTGTGGTTGTTTGCATCATTTCCCTCCTCATCTTCTTCCTTCTCTACCACCACCACATCTACCTCCTCTGTAGGAATGGCCAACCCCACACGGCAGGTAAGCCGTGGCCATAGTGGCGACAATCACGGCTAAGACAAGGATCGTGGTTTTGGCGGGCGAGGTACCGGTAATCCCAACCACCAGTTACCTTCTAGAACTGAAGCTATTGGGTATTCCATGTTATGTTCCTAACATACACAAGTCCTTGTAGCTCGTTAATGGGCAGTTGTGTTCCTACATTTGTGGCCCACCACATAGTAATTTTTAGGATTTTTACGTCGTTCGGCTGAGGGCATTTTGGCCAGATGCTCCGACATGTAGTGTTTTGTTGTAGAAGTTTCTTATAACGTCAACCCCTTCCCATAAAGGTCAACAGAAGTGTCACAAACCATGTCGATGTTTTGATATCATTCAGTCAACTTCTCGACGATGCTAAACTTTCATAAAGAGTTGTGATGTTCTCGAAGTCACCCGTCTTCTCGATGGAGCTTCTCGAATTCACCACTCATGGCGCGACCTCGCACACGATACTCGGCTCAAACACTGATGACCCGATTAATGCCTCATTCCCATTCTCACCATTGTTTGTATGTTCTCGACGCACTCCACACTTGTCACTGAAGTATTCTTGGTACATAATACAAGTTATCAGATTCTCCCAAACTCCCAAATCATCTTTTGTCCCGCACCTCATCCTTGTGAACCACCTATGTTCCACTCGACGTAACACTTGGCATGAGAGCGCAATGGTGCTGGAGGGGCAACCGATGCATTAACTACCTAGCGAGAACATTGCATGATTCCGTAGTGCATCTCCACCTTTCAGGAAATCACAGACTTTGTGACAACAATGGCGAATTGTGCAAGCGCAACCGGCGACAAGCAACTGTTCCCCGAGAGTACACCGGCGATGGCGGATGGGCAACATGGGATCAACAAAGCGGTAGAGGCAAACCAGGTGGCAGTAGCAGCTTTTGTAGCAAATTACGCAGCACCAATGAACCCAAGAGCCAATCCGGTGATGGACCATAGGGGCTTGGCAAACCCTTCGCCTATGTCGGAGCCTATTGGACGGACACCTTGTACGTGGAGAGGTACCGGCCAACAAGAATGAATTAAGGAAAACCTGTACCAAAATTGTTTGGGACTTGAGAGCCTCAACAACCATCTGCTCCAATAGCTGAATGCGGCGATGGAGGTGTTTCAATCTTCTTGTGCATGCAAAGGAGTACTCATTGAGAGAAATTTGCAACTCTTAGGTGAACCTCAGATACGAAAGGCACTCCCTGAACTGTTCGATCCCGCAAACTCCAATGGACCGATGGTCAGGATGTAATTGAAGAGTGTGGAGGTGTACTTCACTGCTGCTGGGGTCAAAAACAAGAAAAAGAAAACTGACCTCGTGACCTTGCTTTTGTGTGGTACGGCTTTGAGTTGGTAGTCCGATCTAAATGCCATCCAGTAGTAGTAGGAGATTGGCAGAGCTGGGTAAACGGCTCTCGTGAGGGCCCTCACATCATCGACTGTAGGCGTACTACCTCTTGGACAGATCAATTCAATTTGGCATTACTCTCTCATGCCACAAGAAACGTGAAGCAAATTCACACGCGCTACACTTTGTCGCTTTGGAAAGGTGCATGAGAAGTCTGACACATCATACAGACTCCAACATCTGCATAAACATTATAGCCTGACAAAAGACACTCGATGTTTTTGTGAAATCATCACCGCCAATAGCCTTACCCCAAGAGAAAAGTGTTTCTACAACAATAATGGCCTCAAACGAGATGTTTGACGAGCAATCACCATTTTTGGTAGCGAAGACGATATCTCACGAATGATTACAGCAACGGGTCGCATCGATAGCACCGATTACAATGTTTGGATGGAAGAATCCAATGGCTAGCAACCCCAAGGCCACCATCCTTATCGTGGCAGAGAAAAGTCATTGTCAACAGAAACCTCATCTCCAATGGAAACTGACGCCGTCGATAAGCACAACCAACAGCTCTGCTGGACTCGCTGAAAAGTAGGTCATATTTTGAGGGATGGCTAAAAGCGGAAACAACAATCGAGAGAGGAGGGGAAGTTTTAGGAAAAGAGTGCGGAATTTGGAAACAACAAAGGACAGGAGTAGACGGCGAGAATCCTATCCGGTCAGGAAATCTTGCGTCAACCGATTGTACATTTGAGCGGCTCTCATCGCCACGGATGAGGGTTTCTGAGATTGCAAAGTTTGACAATGGATAGAAGGACAACCAACTCGCGATACTACTACAAGTGTAACTATAATAGGACGGGTGAAACGGGATATGAGCCTCTGTGGGTGAGTGAGCCCTCGGGACCCGATTGCTAATGGCAATCGCGCAGGTTGGTCATGGAGATCAACTTTGCTATGAAGTGAAGTCTCTCATGAATGACTCCTTTCACAAGTATGCCCCAGCCCAGGTCGGGCCGTGGAGTCCATTCCCTTCATAGGAAAACTCAAGAGGGAGGATGGAGGATATCATTTTATCCTTCCATTTTGTGGGCGGGTTGAAGTGGCTTGACTAGATCCATTTCTCTCGTCGAGTCAACCCGTTAAACTATATGATATTGTCCATGTGGAAACCCTAAGTTTGTGGCGTGATTAAGGATGGGGAGGTGGTGGCGTTAAACTATCTTCACGTGGGTTTTTTGCCACCACTCGGTGCCCCTCATCCGATGGCGTGGCCAACATGTTTATGAAAACATGTTTGCCATGCCACCGAGTGGAGGTGGCATCCGGCAGGGTGGTCCCGTTGCAACGCCCGCCGGTGGCCCCTTGCAAGCCCCCTCGCCATAATGAGGGACCTCGTGAGGGGCCCCTTGATGAAATGGGGGTCCTTGTGATGTTACATTGGGTCATGTTCAATGCGACTGCGTAGGCCCTATGCAGTCCATCGCGAATATTTGCGACGGGCTCGTGTTTCGTCGCTGGAGGATGTAACACCTGCAGCGGCAACCAGATAGTGTGAGGCACTATCCGGTCGTCCTCATGCAAGGAGGAAGCTTCCATGAATGTTCCTCTTTGCGAGGCTGGTCGACAAGGAGGCCTCCTTGCAAACCAAATGACCAAAATGGGGGGTATCCCCGTTTTTCTAATCATGCGACACGAGTGACCATTTTGGGAACAACGGTGCCTGCCTATGTCACGTAACAAAGTGACATAGTTCATGCCAGGTTTGTTACATTCCTCCTCCTCTACTGTAAACCGTCCTCGGTTCAAGAGGGTCTAGATGGGATGTTGGTGGAAGGAGACATGCTTTGTTGGTTAACAAAACAATCATTAGATGCATCAATTGGATCATGTGCCATTGCACAGGGAGAGAAAACTCAAAAGATTGAGATTGATAGCCTTCACGAGCACAAGATCGTACATAGATCAATGTTCACATAAAACGTTTTCATGGCTAACGCTTCCTCCCCTTCTTACAAGGAGCTTCCTCACAACCACCAGCCTGGGCGCCCCCATGCGTCCGAGATCACCGCCGTTGTGCTCTTGTCTATACTCTGACTGGTAAAGGTTTTCTGCTCACGGCTTGTGCCAGGAGGGTACCCCCGGGGGCACGAGTGAAAAAGTGAGTAGCGTGGTCTTGCCAATACTCCTTGATCATAGCGGTCGGGACATGACTCTCAGGCTCCCACTTGTTGTGTTCAGGTCCACAACCAGCCCAGCCCACGAGGTATTCTTTCACAATGTGTTTACCGCATGTACGTTTGCGGTGTTGGAGGAGCCCATGTACCTCATATTGATCGTCACTTGTGAGAATTACAAGCGGTGGCTAAACTGTTCCCCATGCTGCATAAGGTGCGAGAACACTGACATGAAACATGTCATGGATCTTCATGACCTTTGGAAGAGCAAGGCTGTAAGCAACCTCACCAATCTTGTGAGTAACCTTGAATGGTCTGACCCACTAAGGGAGGATTTTCCTTCCTCCAGGCGTCTTGAGACACATGTTCTTTGTGCTCAAAAGCACCTGGTCACCAACAAAAAATGTGATGTCACGACGGCCAGCATCGGCATAGGCCTTTTGGTACTGCTTCAACACATGGAGGTATTCACGTCCTTCTTGACAAGGAGTTTCTATGCGATTGGCAAAGGCCGATGCAGAGGGTACCTGATTCCTACCGCCCCCGCGCCTCACCAATGAGATGGGTAGCATCGGATGTCGACCCAAGTTCAGAAAGAGTGGTGTCAACATCATGGATTCATGAACAGAGTTGTTGTAGGAAAACTTTGCTGGACTGAGAAACTCATCACAGTCATCCATCGAACGATCCACGTACATCCAGGGCATCTCCTCTATAGTTCGGTTCATCCGTAAAGTCTGCCCATCTGTCGGTTTTGGTGGTTGGCGTAGAGGGTTATCAAGAATGGGCTCATCCTGCTCCCGTTTGTCTTTCTTGCAAAGGGATTGCACTTGAAGTGTGGTGAGAACCGTGTTGAATGGGGTGGGGCTCAACGAGTCTGCCATATGCATACAACCGGGTCAATATTCCCAACGAAAGTGGAATCTGCTCAAGTACTCGCTCCAAATAGCTTGTCACCGAGAAAGATTGGTTTACAACTGAAAGAATACCAGGGGATTGTAGGCTGTAACCACTGTGAATCTGAGTTTTGAACTACCTTTCCAATGAAACTTGAATCGTTGAAATGATCAAGTTTTGAGGAAGATACGCTCGCTTTTACATGGCGCAACAGTTTTCGGCAGAAATCCTAAGTCCCATGAGCAAAGAGGTAAGAGAGGGGGGAGTGAAGCACGCTAGACGTGCTTCGCTCGACGCGATCGGCGAGTGAGGCTTGCCAGCCGCGCTGGATCACTTCGCAAAGCGAGAGCAAACCCACCTCCTGGCTCGCTAAATGTCCAACTGGCATTTTCGTGATATGCCCAGTCCATCCTACGAGTGTTCCAATTCTAGCCTGACCTAAACCCGAAAAACCTTACATGTTAGCCTAGGAGTTTAAAATCCACTACAAGGCAAGATAAATTCAGCTGTGCCTAGAGCAAAGTGGCTCATGCAATTCACACTCCAAAGACGGGTCTTCGCGGCCGATGAGAGTGGAGGGCATGGGATTGTGCCAAGGGAGGTCACGTGACTTGTGAGTGAGTCCATGAGATACACGATCAACTGCTGGTGATCTCAGCGCGTGTCTCCACTGATCTCGGGATCACCATGCCCTGCGCACCCGAGGACACACATGAGGTAAGAATATGGAACATGGATTTGTACGCCCTCTTGGCCGAGGGTGCAAGAGGCATGCACCCAAGTTGACACAATTGGTCCGTGAGTGCGGATGATGGGATTGCCTTGGTAAGAAAATAGGCAAGTTTCTCTGAGCCGCTAATGCCACACACTTCAATTGTGCCTGCTTTGACTGCCTCGCGCACAAAGTGGTGTTCTACACTAATGTGCTTTGTGGGTGGGTGCAAGACTCCATGATTCGCTGTGATGCGGCAAGTTGCCGAACTTTCACTGTGCAGTGGAACAACATCAATCCCAAAACCCAGCTCTTCCAACAGCCTGCGCATCCAAATGGTTTCACACGACGCTTTCCCAAGTGCCATATACTCAGCTTCAGCCACACTCTTTGCCACACACGACTGCTTTGCATTGCGCCAAGAGACTGCGGTACGCGCAAGACGAAACACCCACCACCCCTGTTGTACGCTGCTATGCTACATACATAGTCACTGTCGCAAGAACCATCCAAGAGTGGTGCTTGTGTTGGAGAGAAAACAAGACCAACAGAGGCAGTGTCCGGCATATAGCGCAACCATTTCAGAAGAGCCCTTTTATGGGCAGTGTGGGGTTGCTGATTGAATTGGGCTAGCGTGTTGACTGCACAGGCTATGTTCAGTCATGTAGTGGTGGCCAGGTAGCTCAGGCTACCAAGTATTTGACGGTACAATGTGGGGTCTGTGTCTGGTGTATAGGCAGTGGTGTGTGCATCAATGAGGTGTGCATAGACATCTGGGCTCATGGATGTGCTCTGTTGTGGAAGATGCTGTACAAGTTGTGCAAAGCGTGCTGTGAGATGTGCAATGAAACGTCCTTGATGAAGAGACAGAGTGCGTGCCAATCTGTCTCGCGTTATGGTCATGCCCAAGAAGTTGTGTGCCTCTCCAAGGCCTGCCATGCGGTAGTGTGCAGTGAGGAGTGCTTTGGTGTGGGACACAAGTTTGAGTGATGGAGAGAGAATGAGTAGGTCATCCACATGGACAATGAGAGCAACAGGCCCTTCACCTATACAATGCAAGAAAAGGGATGGATCGGACATGCTTTGAGTGACTCCGCCCTTGTCTTGAGCGTGTTTTATTTCCTTATTCTAGCATCTTGGTGCTTGCTTCAATCCATAGAGAACTTTTAGTAGCAGCCACACTTTGTCTGTCCCATCATCAAACCCTTTGGGCCGTCGGACATACAGTTCTTCCTCTAGTGGCCCATTGAGAAATGCATTTTTCACGTCCATTTGATGGACTTCCCAATCCTCTAGAGCTGCTACCCCCAACAAGACACGATTGCTTGTGTACTTCCCAACATGAGCATACGTGTTAGTACAGTCTTGGCCAAGAATATGATGGAACCCTTTTGCCACCAATATGGCCTCGTATTTCTCTATCATGCCCGCCAAATTCATTTTGATTTTGAAAATCCATTTCACATCTATTGCCTTGCGTCTTGGTGGGAGTGGGACGAGTTCGAACACCTTATGATCCAACAAATCATTCATTTCATTGATCATGGCTTGCTCCCATTCCCTTCTTGAGGACGCCCCCTTGCTTCAGCAAGGGTGGTCGGTTGTCACTGTGCCTGTATACCGACCATGTTGTAGAACTATTTGTAGTATACCCATGGCAGGTTCCTTGAGGACCTCTGCACTGGCTCTGGTGGAGGGCCCTTGACCTGACCAGATGACAGGTCGGTCACAAGGGGGTGCAGACGAGGGGGTGACTGTACTCTGACGTCTAGAGTCTTCCGAATCAGCAGACTCAAGATCCTTGAGTGTGAGCAGGTCTGTGGGAACAGGGGAACCAGCCTGCGGTGTATGTTGCGGCACAGAAGCACTCTGCAAGGGTGCTGTTCTCTACGGGATGAACACTGGCACGCTCACGTACTCAGGGTATTGCTGTGGAATGGAGAATTGTGGAGCATGCCTCAGCATAAGAAATGCCTTGTATGGCATGTGCTCCAAGAAGGATGCATCCTGACTCTCTAGAAAGCTGTGACTGACCGGGTCCCAAAACCTTTATGCCTTAGATGCATGAGACAAACCGACAAAAATGCACCACTTGCCTCTGGGACTCAGTTTGTGTGGTCGTTGTAGCTCTGGAAGCCACACACATGACATGGTTCCCCACACCCAGGCCGGTTGCAAATCTGCCTGTTCCTCAAACAACCATTCCCAAGGTGTGACTTTCTTGGGCAATGGACCCTGTGGTATATTGTTCCATACCCAGGTGATGTATTTCACCGCTTCTTCAAAATCCAAAAGAAAGACCCGATTCATTCAGGAGAGTGTGTAGAGCATCTCCAAGTATGCGGTGCCACCGTTCGGCGACACCGTTCTGTTGGGGTGTATATGATGCAGTCGTTTGGTGCACTATCCCTCTGCCCTTCAGTTTCACTGTCAGTGCACCCATGAACTCACCCCCTTTGTCTGTGCAAAGGACCTTAAGAGGACAGCCTGTTCGCCGTTCGGCATAGGGTATCCACACAGTGATAGCACACTGAGCATCAGCCTTTGTGTGCAACAAGAATGCCCACCGAAACCGACTGTGATCATCACTTAGCGTCAGTATGTACTGTGCTCCATAATGTAGAGACAGTACAGGCATGGGTCCTGTTAGGCTTGCATGGACCAATGCAAGTGGAGCAGTGCTTGCATGTTCAGATCTGGGGAACTTTTGTCCATGCGACTTCCCTTCGTGACACTCTAGGCACGAATTGTCTTTGAGTCCAGGAGGGCACTCTGTCGGTGTCAGTCCATGAGCCGGTGTGTGCTTCATCAAGTCTGTCACCAGTTCCTTGTTGATGTGTGCAAGGCGTCTGTGCATCAAGTCAGTGTGTCGTGCATCTCTCCCTGTCATGACGTACAATTGTGGCTGTGATGATCCTATACATGGAATGAATGTGAGCCTGTAGAGCATGTCAGCATGCAGAGGCCCATCCATCGTCAGTGACACACTGCCATCAAAGAGAGAATATTTCTGATTTTGCGTTAGTGCTGTCATGCTTGCTTGATGATCTAGTTGACCCCCCGACAGCAAATTGACCTTCAGTCGGGGAACGTACAACACCCTAGTCAGCCATATTGCCCCTCCCGGCGCTTGCAATGCAATTGTGCCCACACCCTTGACCCGCAGAACCTCCCCAGAGCCTGTGCGTACACCATCAATATCATGCGCGGCATGCAAGGACACAAACACCTGGCGGTGCGGCGACATGTGGTGTGATGCAGCTGTGTCATACAACCACTCATGCATGGGCAAGGCATGGGATGTGGTGGCGTGCGTGCAACCTAACCTCTGTCCTACCGCTCGTGGTGTTGTCAGGGGCGTGGGTGGACTCATCTCGCTTGGACCTGGCCAGACCAGATCTGGTGTGGTTCCTCCAGCTGACGGCGTAGCGCCCGTCTGCTCCCATGCGTGAACGGCCCAGGCTAGAGGTGGTGTAGTCTCTTTAGGCATGGGGACAGGGGCGTACTCTCCTAGGTACTGGGGTGCCGTGAAGAGCTATGGCACCGGCGAAAACATCTGTATGATCAGCAGTTGCGGTGGCACACCATAGGTCACTGCTGCAACTGGCGGATGCACGCGAGGTGGTGCACCATAGCCACTCTGAGGGTACTGGAGCAATGGTGCCTGAATCTGTGGCTGCAACCACTGCCGTTGCTGCTGGTGGTGGTGGTGTTGTGACTACTGCTATCGCTACTGCTGCTCCAGCATCCGACGCTGAAGACTAGGGCACGAGCGCCAGAAGTGGTCTGCCTGACCGCAGTAGCTGCAAGTGCGGCCTCCAGGGTTGCGACCAAGGCCGCGCCTGTGTCCTCCACAACCCTGAGACTGACGGCCTCCAGGGCTCCAGCTCTGAGTACTGTTGACGTTCACCTGCGTGACAGCTGTAGCGGCCGACTAATGAGTGTAGGCGGTAGGAGCAGGTGTGCTGGAATCACGTTGTTCTCCCTTAAGGATGTCCTCGTAGTCCCGCAATCACCTACAGACCACTTCCAGGTCTATGTTCTCCACCTCACCGATGGGTGTGCGCCAAAAAAAATCGCAACAAAACTCTTTGTACGCTTCTCCAAGATGGAGAAGCACTGTGTCCAGCCATTCCAACACTGCACACAACGCCCCCAGTCCCAAAATGCAGCGTCACAAGTCCATTGCTTCATCCCAGTAGTCTGACACTGGCGTTCCCGGCTTGGGATAGAGCGTGCGCAAGTTGTTTCAAAGAGTCATAATTACTGCCATTCCCTACTCATCCAGGCATTTGAGAAGATACTGCCATGCTTCGTATGGTCGTGCAGTACGACTATGAGGATCAGCGGAGTCCTCTCCCCTTCCCCCTTGGTGAAACTGACACAAGGCATTCCCTTGCGGGTTTGGGAGAGCCTGCACAAGAGTGTTGTAAGCGGCGAGGAGAGTCCGGTCACTAAAACTCGCGGTAGGGGGCTCGAGGTAACAGTCCTTGAGCCCATACTCCTTAGCCCAAGAGAGGTAGAGCTCCTTCCATGTGATGAACTCCCGTGTTCCTAGCGTCGGTGGTGTGAGATCACGGTGAAATCTCAACCTGTCAATGTCCTGCCACGTCACTGCTGCTGACATGGCACCTTGTCCTCCGGCGGAACGGCCCTCATAGTCCCTTGGGCGGCCGTTGCCTTTGGCGCGGTTTCCATTGCTCCCTTGCACCTCTGACATGTTAAGATGGCCGTAGCTGTGGAGCCAAACCTTTACTCTGGCCCTGGGCTGGCTTCTATGCCCCTAGGCTGCCCTTAGTCCTGGCTGCCGGCCTCCCTAAAGGGGCGCCGCCTTCGATTTTCTTCCCTTTCTTTCTTCTTTTTCCTTCTCTCTCAGCTCCAGCGGCTTTAGTGGCCCTAGAAAACCTAGGCGAACTCGCACAAGGCGGGTGAGGGTCCTCTCTGGCACCTCTGCCCCCCTCGATCCTAGGGGTGCGACGGTTTTCCCCACAAACATTCGCTGCTGCCAACTTTGCAACTCCAGATCTCTGAGATCCTTGAGACAAAGCACGACGACTGTGCTCTGATACCATGAGATTTGAACTACCCTTCAAATGAAACTTGAACCATTGAAAATGATCAAGTTCTAAGGAAGATTTTTGCTCATGAATGCATGGGACAACAGTTTTGGCAGAAATCCTAAGTCCCATGAGCAAACATGTAAGAGAGGGGGGGAGCAAAGCATGCTAGACGTGCTTCGCTCTACGCGATCAGCAAGCAAGGCTTGCCGGCCACGCTGGTTTGCTTCGCGAAGCAAGAGCAAACTGACCTCTTGGCTCGCTAAATGTCGAACTGGCATTTTCGTGATATGTCCAGTCCATCGTACGAGTGCTCCAATTCTAGCCTGACCTAAACCCAAAAAACCTTACATGTCAGCCTAGGAGTTTAAAATCCACTACAAGGCAAGATAAATTCAGCTGTGCCTAGAGGAAAGTGGCTCATACAATACACTCCAAAGACGGGCCTTCGCGGCCGATGAGAGTGGAGGGCATGGGATCGTGCCAAGGGAGGTCACGCGACTTGTGAGCGAGTCCATGAGATAAACGCTCAACTGCTGGTGATCTCAGCGCGTGTCTCCACTGATCTCGGGATCACCATGCCCTGCACACCCAAGGACACACATGAGGTAAGAATATGGAACATGGATTAATAGAATCCACCCTTGGTACCTTCAAGATAACAGCGCCAGACCATCAAGGCATGAACAACCGCAAGCAACTCTTGGTCACCTGTGGTATAGCGAGTCTTAGCGCCTGAGAGTTTGCAACTCTTATATTGGACCGGTCGTCCTTCCTGCATAAGGAAATCCCTTGTCTCGACAATAGATACATCACAAAGTACCTCGTATGGTGTTTTGGGATTCGAGAGTGCAAGCACAGGTGTAGACATGAGAGTTTCCATTACACGCTCAAATGCATTCTCAGAATTATCGGACCATGTCCATTTAACGTCTTTTCGTGTGAGAGCTGTGAGTGGGGCAACAAGGCAAGAATAGCCTTGCATGAAGCGACAACAGTAGTTCGCTAAGCTTAGGAAGGCTCGTATTTCACCCACATTGCATGGCTGAGGCCAGTCCACGATAGCTTGCACTTTGCGAGGATCCACTCGGATTCGTTCATTGCCAACGATGAAGCCCAAGTACTACAAAGAAATTCTCCTTCCAGAGGATCTCGAGCACGGTATGCAAATATTGTACGTAGACATTCCTTATGATTCTTTGAGAATGCCAGGAAGTCATCAAGGTACACCGAGATGGTTTTGCCCAACTGGTCACAAGAAATGTGATTCATTGTGGCTTGAAATGTCGCTGGAGCATTGGTAAGACCAATGCTCAGCACTCGAAACTGATAATGTCTCAGATGCATACAAAACGCGGTTTTGGGAACATCTTCTTGAGTAATCCGAATTTGGTGATATCCTTGAGCCAGATCAAGGGAAGAGAAAACCTTTGCACCTTGAAGTTCGTTAAAGAGATCCTCGATCCTTGGCAAAGGGTAGCGGTTTTCAGCCGTCAAGTTGTTCAACGCAAAGTAGTCAAGACACATGCACAAACCTCCATCCTTCTTGTTAACAAACAGGATGGAATCTCCAAATGGAGAGCAGCTTGGTTCAGTCCATCTCTTGGCCAAGTGTTCCTTCTTTCATTCGGCTTCTTCATGCTCAGCTGGAATGAGGCAATACATGGGCCGAAATGATGGCCTTGCTCCTGGCTCAAGAGGGAACGTATGACCAACGTTCTGTTCTTGTGGTAGGCCAACCGGGAGTGGGCCAAAAATGTAAAAAAGCTCTTCAATAAGAGAACTGACATTACTCTAGCATGACGGTGGATCATCGTCATCGGCCTTACAAGGTTGCACTAGGAACACATTGTGCCCTTTACGTAATTATTGCTTGAACAGGAACACCTGAAGCACCGTAAGGACAGATTTTTTGCTGTTGTGATAGGGATTTGAACTATCCATAGGTGAAAGCATGATGGAACGCTTGCCTTTTTGTACAATGAGTGTCTTTGTGACCCAACTCATGTTGGCTTTGTGCTCGTTGAGCCAAGGATGACCTAGAACAATGTGAAAATGATATCTCGAGTCAATGACAATAAAGTTGACAATTGTTGTGAGAGTTCCTCGCTTGAGCCTTGCCCGACATGTGCCGAGTACATCGACCTCACGATTGTCACCGACAGTGACTTTCCCCTCACAAGGCGTGCATTTCAACCCTAGCTGTTGCAAAAGAGAGGCACCAATGAACTCGTCATCAGCACCTGTGTCAAATAGGAATTGCATGCGTGTCCCAGCCAGATGACCTGCAAGTTGCATTGTCATCTTTGCATGTGAGGAGCGTGTGAACAAGCTCTTTGGAAGCTTGGCCTGCAAGTGCTAGACGCGGAAGTTTTCTATGCTATGACATAGCTCAACGGAGTCACCCAATTGCTCCCACATGTGGTGTCCTTTGTTTACATCACGCAAGAGTTGCCATCCATTCAAGAGTTCTTCCTTGAGACCCGTAAAGATAGGAATTGCGACAGTCACTTGCATGAGTGAGTTTATCCTGTTGGCTACATTTGCCAACTCAAGCACTGTGATTGCTTTTTTTGTGTGGATAATATCAATCAATTGCGATTCTACAAGCATTCATCATTGATGAGATGCAAGAGTGGACAATGGTGAGAGAGATACACAAATTCATGGAGGAGCAGACAACACCAGAAAACAAAGTCCCAGTGAGGCGTTCCAACTGTTTTACATCTTCATCCTGAAACATGAAAGCGTGTTCAACATCCAAGGATCTCTCAGCCACATCCCCTAGTGGTTGTCCACTACCAGCCACTAGGGGATTCAAGAACCCTTCCCACAGCTTGCTGGTCCATGTCCACCTTGACGCCCTTGGCATTCTAGCGGTTTCCTTGTCCCACTAGGGGATTCAAAAACCCTTCCCACTCCTTGCTGGTCCGTGACCACCTTGACGCCCTTGGCGTTCTAGCGGTTTCCTTGTCCCTTATCATGAGTTCAAATCTCATAGTATAAGAGTACAGTCGTCGTGCTTTGTCTGGAGGAGCCGATGGATCCGGAGTTTCAAAGTTGGCAGCAGCGAATGTGTGAGGGGAAAACCGTCGCACCTCTAGGATCGACGGAGCCAGAGGTGCCAGAGAGGACCCTCACCCGCTCTGTGCAAGGTCGCCTAGGTTTTCCAGGGCCACCGAAGCCGCTGGAGCCGAGAGAGAAGGCAAAAGAAGAAAGAAATGGAAGAAAATCGAAGGCGGCATCCATTTAGGGAGGCCGGCAGCCGGGACTAAGGGCAGCCTGGGGGCATATAAGCCAGCCCAGGGCCAGAGTAAAGGTTTGGCTCCACAACCAGGGCCATCTTAACATGTCGGAGGTACAAGGGAGCAATGGAAACCACGCCAAAGGCAACGGCCACCCGAGGGACAAGAGGGCCGTTCCGCCGGAGGACAAGGTGCCATGTCAGCAACAGTGACGTGCAGGACATTGACAGGTTGGGATTTCACCGTGATCTCACACCATCGACGCTAGGAACACGGGAGTTCATCACATGGAAGGAGCTCTACCTCTCTTGGGCTAAAGAGCATGGGCTCGAGGACTGTTACCTCGAGCCCCCTACCACGAGTGTTAGTGACTGGACTCTCCTCGTCGCTTACAACACTCTTGTGCGGGCTCTCCCAAACCTGCAAGGGAATGCCTTGCATCAGTTTCGCCAAGGGAGAAAGGGGAGAGGACTCGGCTGATCCTTGCAGTCCATGGGGAGAGGACTCCTTATCGTACAAGTCCATGAGGATCTTGCACAAGTCTTACTAGTGAGGTCTGGAAACCGACTGAGGTGTTTCCACGTATAACACCTTCACCCGATTCTTCACTAATGAGAGTGCTGCGCTGTCAAGGCAAAAAAACGCGACGGCACCCTTAGCTCGTTGCTTGATGTTATGGAGCTCAAGCAATAGCTCCATGCGTGGCTTCCAAGTGGCCAAGTCCATGTGCTTGGATAAGCCAAATCTGGAATAATCACTCAAGCGCTAAAGTGCCTCTGAGATATCAACGCCAAATGTTGCATCGTCATCTTCAGGGTGTTTTTTGCTTATTGTTTTCTCAGCCTTATGAAGACGATGAGAGCCACTTGTGCCCGTCGACCGATCATCATGGGTGTCACCCGTGAGGCTGTGAGCATCATCATGTGATGGATGCTTAGCTTTGCGACCCTGGGATGGGTGGGCGGGATCAGGCTTGTCGGCCATGCCACCATCTACCAACGTACCCATGATGCTCAGCTTGTTGCTGAATGCATTAGGATGAACGTGTTGCTTGAGGGCAAGCACCCTCTTGGTGAGCTGGTTATGCTCAAGAGCGTCAAGCAAATGCTTGCATGCCTTGGCGTCCTGCAAAAGGTTCACTGCATCAGCGATGTTCGCTGGATCCTTTTGCAATCCTTGACCTCCCTTAGACGCGATGGTCGTGTTGGCGGCCGTAGCACATGCCTGTGCTCTTCCAGGTGTTCCTTGCTCAAGGCGTGCCAAGGGACCATCCTGGGGTTGTGGGATTGGTACACGTGCCGAGGTAGGCAACGTGTTCCTCCCATCACCACCTACAGGTATGCCATCCGGGTCAGCGCCACGAGATGTATGACCAGCAGGTAGCTTAGGGCCACCGTTCCCCTTTGCTAGGGCCAAATCCCTAACAGCTCCCACCATACGAAGGTCACCGTTTTTGAGGGCTACAAGGTGGTTGATCGCAGCCAAGGTGGCAGCGTCAATGCCCTTGAGAGGATCATTGACCTCTTCATCTTCGGCCTCCAAGGAGAGCCGGTTGTCCTCTGCTCCAACGTCATCGTCTTTGCCCTCTACGTCAACGGGTTCTACGTCCACCATGTTTGTTATGCCAACGATGCTTGCAAGGCCCTTTGCCTTATGGCAAATGCGTGGAGTTCACAAAGCCTCCTTGGCTCCCTCGTTTCCCCTCACAATTTCCTTAGCGGCAGGGCTCCCACCGGGCGTCATCTTTGCGAAAGCGGCGGATGCGGCGTGACCGGTGCCCGGCCCACAAGCGCTCTTCGTCAGAGACAGTGTGCATGGAGCACAATTCCCAGATGCGCTTAGGCCACTCTCCTTTGCTGGAGTTTTTGGAGGGCCTCCTCCTGCCACGCATATGGGTTGACCACCTCCCACCATAACTGGTGGGGAGGGATGAAGGGGAGAGGGCAAGGAAGGAGAGGGAGGGATTAGATTTGATTGAGCGTATAGTGGAAAGTAGAATATAGACACACCAACAATCTCTTTTTGGTGATTTCAAGCACTCTTGGCCAAGAAAAGCAGAATGGAATTGTTTCCCACAATATCTACCTCCCTTGCAAAGAGAATTGCTCAACCTCCCTTTTCACTTTACCCTCATGCAATGAATTTCAAAGCAAGGGAAAATCATGAGAACATGGTAAAAAAACCTCGAAAAAGCTTTAGCAGCGTTTTCCCCTGTAGTTTGGATGATTTGTTTTTTTTTTTTGTTGGCTGAAAAAGGAAGAAACAACCTGTTCTTTGAGGTTTTGATCCATGGGCCACAGCAGGCAGCACAGATGACAAAAATAAGTGACTGATGGCATTTTGGAAAGTTTTTCTCTTGCGATTTCCAACGGTATGCTGCATACATCGTTCGGAGAAGTCGGCTACCTGTAACACCTCTTCAAAGTCGGGGTATGTTTCTGAAGAAACTGGCCTGCTGCGGTCGTTCTGCAATGCAACAGCGAGACGGGTGGAAGCAAACGCGACCGCGGACCTTGTTGCCAGTAAACGGCTTAGTCTGCTGCTTCTGTGCTGTTCTTAGGATGGTGGAGCCATCGTCCAATCAATCTGTTCTGCCAGACTTGAGGAACGAGGAGTGGATTGGCGGTTGCAGCTTCCTAGCGGCGACTTAGCAGGTTCCAGGTCGTCCAGCGACTAAGCCAACAAGGGTGACGACTAGCTCATGGATACCAATGCAACACGATGGGTGAAACGAGATGCAAAACTCTGTAAGTGAGTGGGCCCTCGGGACCCGATTGCTCATGGAAATTGCGTAGGTTGGTCGTGGAGATTAACTTCGCTGTGAACTGAAGTCTCTAACAAATGACTCCTCTCACAAGTATGCCCTGACCAAGGTCAGGACGCGGATTCCATTATTGTCATAGGGCAACCCAAGAGGGAGGATGGAGGATGTTATTCTATCCGTCTGTTTTGTTGGCGGGTTGAAGTGGCTCGACTAGATACACTTCTCTCATCGAGTCAACCCGTTAAACTCTGTTATGTTGTCCACGTGGAAACCCTAAGTTTCCGGTGTGACACAGGATGGGGAGGTGGTGACAAAATAACTTCCCGCGTGCGAGGTTTTTTTTCCACCACTTGGTGCCCCTTGTCCAATGGAGTGGCCAACACGTTTACAAAAATATGTTTGCCATGCCACCGAGTAGAGGTGGCATCCGGCAAGGTGGTCTCCTCAAAACGCCCGTCTGTGGCCCCTCCCGAGCCCCCTCGCTATGGCGAGGGACCTCGTGAGGGGCCCTTTGATGGGGTGGGGGTCCTTGCAATGTCGCATTCGGTCATGCCCAATGCGACTGCGCAGGCCATGCGCAGCCCATCGCGAACATTTGCGATGTGCTCGCGTTCCGCCGCTGGAGGTCGCGAGACCTCCAGCGGTGACCGGATAGTGCGAGGCACTATCCAGTCACCCTCTTGCGAGGCGGAAGCTTCTATGAAGCTTCCTCGTTGCGAGGCTGGTTGATGATGAGGCCTCCTCGTGGAACAAATGACCAAAGTGGGGAATATCCCCGTTTTTCTAAGCATGCGACACGGCTGACCATTTTGGGAATAATGGTGCCTGTCTATGTCACGTAACAAAGTGGCATAACTTATGCCAGGTTTGTTACATCGACCAAGGGGTTGTATAGGTTACATAACCGTACCGATGCTATTGGACAGAGGTGCTTCTCATAGTTTTTTCAACAATGACATGGTTTGGAAGCTGGGATTGTAGACCGAATCAGGAGTGTTTGAAGGAAAATTTGTCGATGGAAAAATGTAGATCCGTTGACTTCGAGAACCACTCAAGCTGCAATTTGGGGATCTGTAAGGCATAATGGTCAGGAGGACTTGCCCAATGAGCAACCACAAAGTCATCCTCGGACAAGATCTCATGTACCGGCACAATTTGCAGGTTGACTAGAGCAGCTGAGCATTTTACGTCAGCATTAATGGAAAAAGGTGATACCTCCCTCTAGTGAACAGACCCTCGGAGTAGTGGCGGTTACGAGAAGCAACAAAAGTAGATGCAGCAGAGGAAGTTACAGCAGCCACAAAACTCCAAGCAATATCTTTGGAAGTGGCCAAGCATTGCCTAAAGTGTGGAGCTAAAACATAGCTAGTCCACATGGAAGTAGAGGACGCGGAAGAAATCGTAGCTGCCAAAGTAACATCAGATTGCAGTAGACCCGAAAAGGTTTACGGAGCTCGTTCAGGAGTTTGAAGAGGGTTTCCCGACAAAGTACCCAAGAGTTATAACAGCAATGCAACACTGACTCTCGGATAGACCTCAATCTGGGCAACGGGTGACGCAGACCTATCGCATGAGCGACCGCGAGTTGACTGAACTCAAGAAGCAACTAGATGAGATGCTTGGACAAGGGTTATTTAGACCTTGTACATCACCCTACACAGCACTAATAATTTTTCAAAGAAATAAAAAAGGAGAGATGTAGGTGTTCGTGGACTATTAAGCGTTGAAAGATATCACCTCTATAAATTTGTTTGCTCCTACCAAGAGCATGTTAAAATTTTGACCCAATCTGTGGGGTTCAAATTTTCAGCAAAATCGACCTACACAGCGGCTATAGTAAGATTCATGTTTCTGATAAAGGTGTCGAGAAAACAACATTCTGCACCAGATATGGGCACGTTGAGTTCACTGTCATGCCGTTGGACTCACGAATACCCCCGCAGTATTCATGGCAGTGTTAAGCTTTTTTCTACTCGTACCTTGACAACTTTGTTGTTGTGTATTGCGAGGACTTTGTCATCGTGTACAGCCACACCCCGGAGGAGCACAAAGAACATGTGAAAACAGTTCTTGAGATCTTGAAAAACAGACAAATTCTTCCGAAATCTCTCAAAGTGCGACTTGGGTTGCCGTTCGATGGAGTTTTTGGGCCACATCATGAGCGGCAGGCAGATCAACATGGACCTAGAAAAAGTGAAGGAGGTCGCAGATTGGCCAACACCAACAATTGTTCGGGACGTCCAGGTATCTTTGGGTTTCTGTAGCTACTACCAAAGATTGGTAAAGGACTATACCTGGGTGTCAGCTCCTCTCTTTGATCTCACCCGAAAAACCAGTTAGTGGAATTTAGGGGATAAGGAACAAGAAGTGTCTAACTCTTTGGGAAATGCTCTGACCTAAGCGCAAGCCTTCCGATTGGCAGACCCGATGGTGGACTTCATCATGGCCACTGATGCATCCGATCGAGCCATCGGAGTTATTCTCCTCCAAGACAATGGCGGTGGAGAATAACCGGACGCGTAGATGTAAACAAAACTACGAGGACCGTAACTTAACTATGCGTTGCATGGGAAGGAGATGCTTGCAATTGTGAACGCATTCAAAACATGGTGGTTCTACTTGAATGCCGGCAATGCATCATTTGCACCGACCATCACGCCCTGAAGTATCTCAACACCCAGCCAAATCAAAACCGTCAACAAGCTCAATGGATGGAGTTCCTCAAGTTGAACTTCAACAACGACACGGAGTAACGGCGTAAAAGAGAAAAATCTGGCGGATGCTCTAAGTCAGTGACCAAATAAGCATGTTGCTTATCGAACGGGACCCGTACCTCACAATATCATTTGCAAAAGGATACAAGGATTTTGAGGGGTACGAAAAAAAAAGTTTTGGTTCGATGGCCCCTATTGGCAACGATGATTCATTTGCTAGCATGTTGTTCCTCCAAATGAGGATGTGCGGCAGATGCTCTTGGATGAATGCCACGGCATTGGTCTTGGTGGACACTTCGGCGAGGGCGAGATGCTAAAACCTGGTAAAGTACTACTCGTTGGACAAGATGCAAACCGACAAGACAGCCTTCAGCAAATTCTGTAACACCTGTGAGAGACAGAAACCTTGTCGCATATGGCCAACTGGTTTACTTCAACCCCTACACGTTCTGACAGAATCTTTGGCTGAAATCAGCATGGATTTAGTGATAGGACTACCCGCCACTCCCGAGGGGTATGACGCCATCCTCGCTGTGGTAAACAGATTTTCTAAATATTGCACTTTATCCCGACGACGACCACCGTCAACGTAGAAGGAACAACACGGTTCTTTCCAAGTCAGATCATATGGCTGCAGAGGGTGCCACGTAGCGTCATCAGTAAAAGAGATGGCTGCTTCAACAACTGTTCTTGGCGCAAACTGATGACACACAAAGGCAGTCAGATCTAGCTATTCACGGCGTTCCATCTTTAGACCGATGGACAAACCGAGCAAACCAATCAGACGCTCAAATGAACTCTCTGAACTTTATGTGAGCCACATGGCACTGATTAGGTAGCAAAACTGTTAACCGCCGAACTCGCATACGATTCTGGCACTTCCACCGCAACTAGAAAAATACCTTGCAAGGTGCTGTATGGGAAACTTTCTGCCACACCAGCTGGATTGCAGAGTCAGAGCAATTTTTCCGCGGTCGACATCCACTGCCAAGACTTTACAAGCGTCTGGAAGGATACACAGCAAACCCTCATGAAAACGCAAGCAGTTATGAAGTGGATAGCTGAATGACATCGCAAACATGACGTGTTCAGCACTGGCGATCACATCCTCCTTAGCTCTACAAACATCAGACTCCAAGGACAGGACTTTGCGAAGCTGAAACCCCGATTGTCAGGACCATTTGAGATTGAGCGAATGTAAACTCCAGTCGTCGCTCGTCTTCACCTACATGACAGCATGGAATTAATCCTGTCTTCCACATCAGCAAGCTCAAGCACTACTAGGACCCGGCCGAGACGTCGCATCCCCATCTCCTGTACGAGTGGACAGGGATACAGAGTATGTGATTGAAGATGTCCTTGGACATCGATGTCGTGGAAAAATGGCCAAGTATCTGGTCAAGTGGCATAGCTGCGATGCTGCACACAACAGCTAGGACCCCTACGACAACCTCTCGGATGCTAATTAGTTGATCGACAGCTACTATCACCATCACTGGCTAGTAGACGTAGGCCAATGCCTATGTCTGCTAGCCCGTCGGGACGTCGCGGCTAAAAGGGGAGGAAGTGTTACGTCCCTGACGTACATGAGTCCCTACAACATGCCACTGGGCAAATCTGTTCTTATTGTCATGGGCCACTGTGTCATGACTTGAGGTATAGTTAATCGTCCCCAATTTATACACGCCACATTCAGTGTACTAGGTACGTAGATTTGGGTAATTTCAATGAAACTATCTTGAGGGTGAATCGACCTGGGTTCACATGGAAAACAATGGACTTGTTACCTGTGTCTTTGAAATTTCATGTTATAATTCAACAACGGATGAAAAAATATGACAGTGTGGGTGAAATGTGCAATTTACTTACATTTGTCCGGAAAAATTCCGTGTTGGTTCATTTGAAAATCGAATGTTTAATTCCTCATTCTTGACCTCGACTGATAGTTAACTACATGTCAAGCGTAGTTTAGCTATTACCTGATTGTGGTTCTTTCCGTGACAAACTACTAAACTTGTCCCCTCCCCCCCTGAAACCCTCGATTGTATTCGATCATTTTACCTGGTGTGTGTATTGTGTAGCAACTATTTTTGTGAACTAGTGTATCTTGTACACTAGTGTAAGTTTTTACCTGTCCATGAGATACATGGAATTTATACACTTTACCAATACAACATAACTATTGGGGGAGGGGGGAGTCATCACGGGATCCAATGACCCCCCACCCCAAAGGGTGGAGTGTATTAGCGAAGTGTAGCGGGGGGGGGGGGGNTAACTACATGTCAAGCGTAGTTTAGCTATTACCTGATTGTGGTTCTTTCCGTGACAAACTACTAAACTTGTCCCCTCCCCCCCTGAAACCCTCGATTGTATTCGATCATTTTACCTGGTGTGTGTATTGTGTAGCGACTATTTTTGTGAACTAGTGTATCTTGTACACTAGTGTAAGTTTTTACCTGTCCATGAGATACATGGAATTTATACACTTTACCAATACAACATAACTATTGGGGGAGGGGGGAGTCATCACGGGATCCAATGACCCCCCACCCCAAAGGGTGGAGTGTATTAGCGAAGTGTAGCGGGGGGGGGGGGTGCATTTCTTTTATGCGATGAGACAAAAAAAATTGTAGACTTATGTACATCCGCTCGTCGACCGTTGATACATCACGATCGATGATCGGCGATCAACGACTCCGGATGTAGAACGACAACTAATGCGCATCGATTCCCCCTCGTCAGACCCGTCGCTCGAACCCCCTCCCCAAAAGGCTAGAGTGTATTGGACGAGTGTAGCTGGTCAGTGTATCTTTGTTTGTGCGATGGATGAAAGAAATACACTTGTGTATTCGAAGTCCATTGCTTTTCATCAGACGAGCGTCGCCGATTTTCGGTAATCGAAGATCGGCGGTATCCTGTACATTAATGGTTTTTTTCCTTCGATCACGTAGACCAGATACACTGACCAGATACACTTTGCTCATACACTCTCACCATTTGGGATGGGAGGGAGGTCATCCGGAGTCCAAGCTTACCCCCCCCCCCCTCCCCAGATAGGTCAAGTGTATTAGCTAAGAATGTATGGCCTATGTATGGATTTTGTGTGATAATGGGGTAACAAATCCACTAATGTATTTGGATTCGATCGCATCCACAAACACGACAAAGCGGTCACCACATACTCTGGATTCTCAACCCCCCCCAAATGACCGGTTGCGTTAGGACTGTGTAAAGGGGCGTGTATTGTGGTGACAATGTGTTTTATTCACGAATGTATTGCACATTATTGTATCTTCTTACATGTCTATCATTCATCTTTTGATACATGCACCATGTACATTCGCCCAATACACTTTGATAATAAGGGGAGGGGGGGGGGGGCTTGGTCTCCGGCTGTCCCCTCCAAAAGGTTAGAGTGTATAGGTGAAATGTATTTGGTCAGTGTATCCAAATTATGTGGTGGAAGAAAAAAAAAAAAGCACTAATGCGCTAGGAGATAATCTCTTGCCAAAACTTGCAAACCGTCAATGTAGGATTATCGACGATCACAGTCAAACAAGCGGGGTATTGAAAATGAGTACGATTAGATGTTCTCACGTGCTCGCCGCCGATTGCTGAAAATAGATGGTTGCGAGAGAGTTTTCCGATAGTGAAACAAGACAACGTCGGATTGGTCACCATGTCGTCCCCCCCTCCCCCCACTGTCATATTATATTTGAGGGAAAAAATGAGGCGTGTATCGTGCAACATACAAGATTAAACACTTTTGTATTTTTGTGAATGGTTTTAATGTAGGGTCTGACCCCCCTCCCCCCCCCCTACCCCATGATATAAGGGAACCTGCTGGGACCCGCTACCGCGAGGCCCAGCAGGGGCCCGGAAAAGCAAGGAAAAAAAGTCCAAATCCCTCGAATGTGACTTCAAGAGGGTTCTAAAACATTTACGTTTTGGGTACAGGAATAGGCACTGTCACGCCTTGCACTTCTAACACCTTTTATGTATAAGTACAAATGTATGTCGTTTACTATGAACTATAAGTGGAGCTGTAAAGCACTTAACCATGGATTTTATGATGTGTTCTATTTTTTTTGGCAAACCTTCTACGAATTTTACTCTCTTCAAGCGTTTAAATTCATTTGTATGTCTATGAACAGACGCCGCTAATTAAGTTGTGTTGCATTTTCCACAAAGGTACCATGAAACTTCTAAAGGCATGCGTTTAGTATGTACACTTTATGACAAGTGTGTTTTTTAGGGGTGATTAACCAGAAATGAGTGACTTAAGGATTTTTTTGCCATTTGGCCAAGGGTATTTTGGCCAACTGCCTCGACCTCTAGTGTTCCATTCCAAAATTTTCTGAACACTTCGACCCCTTTCTAGAAAGATTGACAGAAGTTTTGCAAACCATATTGATGTTTCGATATTGTTTGGTCAACTGCTTGACGACACTTGACTTTTGTAAAGAAGCATAATGATATTCTTGAAGCCTCCCAACTTCTTGGAGGAGCTTCTCAAGTCTACCACTCAGAGCGTGACCTCACACGCATTGCTCGGCTCGAACACCAATGACTCGACTCATGCCTCATTATCATTCTTTGCAATGTATATGTGTGCTCGATGCACTCGACACTTGTTATCAAAGTACACGTACTGCTACGTACAATTCATCCATTTTTCCCAAACTCCCAAACGGTCTTTTGTCCCACACATCATCCCCGTGAACCAGCTACATTTTTCTTGGGGTAACATTCTACATCATAGTGCACAATCCACGTGATGATATGTGCCTTGTCTCAGTAATGAAAGATAATTGGGCTTGCATGGGTGTGACATCAACTATCGCAGGGGCCACTAACACCATCGTTGCTACAACTTCCTCTGGTATGTCAGTACCCTTTCCCGGCCACATATCTTATACGCCTCCTCTTGGCCCTTTTCCTGGGTAGAGATGGATTCCACCTTCTTTAGGTCCACGTACTACAAGCCAACTCCTCCCAGTACGTTCCACCTGCCTCAGGTTGGTGTCAGTTTCCCTGATTTTTCCTCCGGTGATCGTCTTCCCAACCTTCATCGTGTTGAGGATCGTGCCTTTGAGAAACATCGCATTGAATTTATCCACCTTTGCAACAAGGAAGGTGAGGATGTGACGGCCATGTCTAGTTCTTGTCTTTGAGTCGGATGGAGCCCTTTGTCAAGAGGGGGTTGAAGGTTGTCTGCTTGATTAATGTTTGTGAAAAGGGAATTGGCATGCTCATACATTCCCTCACCGCCTTGGTGACTCTCTAACCCCACACTCAAGCATTTTCAATGTCTGCCTTGTGTTGCTCACATCTTGTGTCTCTCCTAGCTTTCAAGAGCCATCTATCACATGACCTTTTGTCCCCCTTCATGTCCCTTGATCCTCAAAGCTTAGTCCACATTGTGCATACTGCCTGGGACCAACTTCTTCTCCCTGTTGAAGGCGTGGACGTTGTTTGTTTCACCAGGCCAGTTGGTGATCCCTTCTTCTCAGATGTTCTATATGTTCCTGATTTGGAGGTCAGCTTGTGGTTAGTTACCGCCCTTGATGACTAGGGCATGGAATTTTTGTCCAGCCGTGGTCTCAGTTCAATGCCCATCCATTCGTCTGGCATGGTTGTGCTTTGTGCGTTTCGTTGTGATTGTCTCTTTTCTCTCTTTTGTGTTCCTTCCTATCTCTTTCCTTGCCTTGTGCTGCCTCTTCTCTTGTCCACATTGTACCCTCCGTATCACTAGAGCAAACGGAGCTCATGCATCATTGTCTCTGTCACATTCATACTGAATTCATTGCCTGCATGCTTTGCCTGCCGTCAGCCACTGGTCTGGACACCGCCACATTCCCCACAACTTGTCTCACAGACTCTCTTGACTTTTTTCAAATGATGCACCAATCCCCTTTCAGCACCTCTGACTCCTTGACCTCCCATCCCCTTGACCTTGTGTATGCTAGTATCACGGACCCTGTTCTCCATGACTGCCTTGGGGGTTTGGGTAGTTATGTTAGGTGTCTCACCGATGCGTTCTCTTGATGGATTTATGCTCTTTTTCATAAGAATGATGTCACTGACATCCTTGAATCTTGGCTCACTCAGATTAAACATGTCTGTGGTTGTTATCTTTGTGTTTTTTCTTATGTGACCGTGATGGTGAATTTTTTACCACCTCTCATTTCCTTAAATCCCAAGGTGTACGCATGGAAACGTCTACCCCATACATGCTTCAACAAAGTAGTGTGTCTAAAGGCTAGAACTACATTCTAGCTGACGCTGTACACGCTCTTCTCCCTGTCTCCAACCAATCCCCTCTCTTTGCCTTTGAACCCATGTTTTA
The DNA here is from genome assembly GCA_023375785.1 of Penium margaritaceum. Taxonomy (NCBI): domain Eukaryota; kingdom Viridiplantae; phylum Streptophyta; class Zygnematophyceae; order Desmidiales; family Peniaceae; genus Penium; species Penium margaritaceum. The sequence goes on from SZWC01000757.1 coordinate 40,155, forward strand.
CATGACATGGGTGTAGAATTGTGTCCCTCACGCCCTTTGAGCGAGGGAATGGTCGTCATTCTCACATGCATCTTGTGCATGTTGTTATTGTAGGGTTACTTGATGATCATTGTGAGGGCAAGCACACTTCTTGGCATCTTCTGATATTTTTTCTTGGTGTTTCAGCCTTCTCCAAAGCATGACGCTTCTAATATCCATCCTGACTCCGTGTCATTGAATCCTGTGACGCTCCTTTCTTTGAGTGAGATCTTTCTCATCTTCCATCTCCTACTTCTCTTGCATAAATCTCTCGGCTTTGGAAAAGTCATGTTGTATGTACACATGCTTCTCTGTCATCTGTTCCTTGCTCTTCCTCAGCTCAGGGAACCTCATGACCCTTCTTTCCCGAGCCCTGTTGCTACCTCTAGCTCTCATCTTTCTCTCTAGTCTACTATCTCATGTTTCTCCCCTCCTTTGCCTACAGCCTCTCCTTCCCTACATGCTGCATCCTCTCATTCTTCTCAAGAGCGTCCCACGTTTGCACCACTCTCTCCAGTTTCACGCGTGCCCCCTCCCACTATGGCACTCCCTAAATCCTTTACTCCCAATATGCTACTCACTCTACCCTCTCCATTGCCTCTACCTCCTTTGCTTGCCTGGTGTTTCCTTACGGACGTGGTGTTTGTCTGCGTATGTTTCCTTAACAGAGTCATATGTGCACACTGCTCCCTCTCAAGGTACTTTCATACACGGCCCCACTGCTCCAAATCAGACTGATCTATCTGGCAAGCCCGGACGTTGTGCCCTTGGGCTCATTGTGTTCCCCTTGAGTTTTTTGCCTCTGCATCAATAAGAAACCCCTTTTCCACCACTGGGAATCTCTCATGGAGCACAAGCTTCATCATGCTATCCATAAGTTTGTCTTTGGATATGTGGCCTAATTTTTTGCCACTGTTGGTCTTTTCATTGCCATCCTTGCATGCATGGATGATATGCTAATTGCATCCCCCAGCCAAGCTGCTATTCAAGAGCCAAATCTCTACTTGAGTCATCTTACAAAATGCAAGAGCTCAGGCCGACCCGAGTCTTCTTGGGGATGGAACTTGAGCGCGACAACACAAAAGAGACACTACATGTACATCAATGTGTGTGTGTCCACACTCTAGAGGAGGAGGAGTGCTTTGTATCTGCTTTTCTTTTAGCCTCTATGCCAATGAATACAGCAGGATTCATACTGCTGAAGTCACTGGATGGCTCTATGCTTGGGGAGACTGTAAATGTAAGGGAAAATGTAAATGGAATCTGCTCATTGATGTACCAGGCGACCACCACTCGTGCACATGGTCTTGGGGATGAACGTTCTGTCGCACTTGTCCCAGTGTCCCAAGGAGGGAGAAGTTAAGACTACATTTTTTATGGTACGATACGCTCTCCACACTCCACACTTAAGCCTGTGTGTCAAAGTACAATCCTCAACTATTGTCAATGAGTTTACCTATAACGACTAAGCGCATGATTCCAATGCTTGGAATCAATTAGGCTATGCTTTTCTTGGTTGGCGGCACTGCTGTAGGGTTTTCGACAGGAAGTTCAATTGAGGCACAATATGTAGCACTCGGTAGAGGCTATCTGGCACTGACGCTTGTTGAAATAGCTACGTGTTCCCATCCACTGCATTACTTTGCACTATGACAATCGGAAAAAAATATAGCCATTGCTTAAAATGATTTAGACATTTATTCACACACAAAACACATAAATACTGAGCGTTATTTCATTTGCAAATGTATTGTTGGCAGCTTGGTATGGATTGTCTGCGGGCTGACTTTCTCACAAAGGCACTCAGCAGAAATGTCTTCAATTTAGGTGTTCATGCTGTTGGTCTAGCCTTAATACTTGACACTGGTTGATCATTGCCATCTTGTCTTTGTTCCAACTGATACGGGCCTGATATAGCATGTGAATGTTGTCACTGTAGGTCATGGGAGAGTGTTGATTTCTGTGGTCACGTTGTAACCCATCACAACTGCAATACCCTCTCGTCTTGCTCCACATGCCTTTTCCTCCATCAAGATTTGTGCATGAGACTAAACGAGTGACTGCCTTGAAGCTCTTTCCACGTAATAAGAGGCATACGCGAAAGACCCGTCACACCCTGTCAGAAGTAGTAACTGTTCAAGTGATGGCTCTCAGTCAATTGATATGTTTTGTCTGGAAATCTTTCTCATGGGAGATATGGACCTTAGACACTTAGCGATAACAGGGCCATCTCCAAATATGTGTGTGTGTTTTTGGAGAATGAACTGTTTTGGCATGCCAGGTGTTGATCCTTTGGGGGACGCCTGACCAGACTTGTTCTCTTTCACGGTGAACCATTGGGTTAACATCAAGAGGTCAGGATTTCAGCAAAGGTGTGTATTCTGTGGGAATCTTCCCATGACATTACACTTCCATTATGTGACATCCATGGTTCTATTAAGTTGAACTAGGGTCTACACCCAGTTTGTACCAAAGCACCGTTGGGTGGTGGCCCTACCCACCTGCAGCTGCCAAGCAAATGCTATGGCGACCCGGGTACTTCTTGGGACACACTGTAGTTTTTTTGTACTCTTTAGAGATTCCTGTGCGAGTGACAATTCATACTGTCTGGCTTGAGATTTTGCATCTCTAGGTTCAGACGCTATTGCGTTTGGATGCATTTGTGTGGAGTCATGGTCAAAACAATAGGTTTGGGTTGGTTGTAGGACAAACTGGCATGGATGTGTGCGTCCCCAGCCGTGCACCGTGGGGGATGTTTCTGTTATGTTCTTGTGATTTTCTATTCTCATCTGCACTACTAAGCTATTTGAGCTCATGAGACTTAGCGCATTTCCCTAGCCTAATCCTTGCTGTTTCTTGCACCTCTTGACTTGCCCGTATGTCATTTGACTGGACAGTGTTGCCACGCCAAGGAAAATAAGACTAGAAGCTTCCTAGAATTATTTTATGGTATTAAAGCAATACAACCATTTTTGATGAGTTGTGCGAGCATGATGCATCACCAGCTACAGAAGTGAGAGTCACCGTAGCAATACTATCTTACGACCCATCACAACAGCAGACTTCGGCAACAGAGACATCACCACGCAATCGCAAGAGACGGCAAACACCAGCACTCATGCATGATTTATCGCTACCGTCATAGCAACAACAGCAATAGCCATAATGACGAGCTAAAGCAGCCACGGATAGCAACAGTGGTAGCACCAGATATCAGCAGCTCCATGTTAGGTTTCAACAAGGGGCAAAAAAAAGAAGCAGCTCCCAATAGTAGCAGGCGGAGGCAACTACAAGGAGTGGAAGCGGGCAGCAGCAGCGTACAGTGGCATGAGTAGCCAGCAGCGTACAGTGGCATGAGTAGCAAGCAGAGACAGTTGGAATTACACACAACAATCTCATGGTGCCGTCCAGGAACAAGGGAAAGGAGCTAATTGATCCCTCTAATTCTAGCTCCCCGTCAGGCTTGTCAAGCCCACACACACAGATGATTGATGAGATGTGAAAGGCATATGATGAGATCAGGAACCATTAGCAATAGCACTTTAAAACTCTTCAGGACATCCAAACCTTGCTGCTGAGGCTACTAGGATTGTATTAAACTCCACTTGGCACAGCCGGATCTGCACTGTAGGGCAGCTGACGACATCCACTGGCTCCACCAGGCAACAGTAGATACTTGAGGAGTAGGATTTAGAGAAGGAGTTCATACATACACAAGATTTGAATGCATGTGGATCGCCTGGACCTTGGCTCAAAGAGCTCACCCACCAATTCATTAGTGGCACCAGCGTGTCACACTCCCACGAGATGGGTGACTGGTGTCTCCTTCAACAGACACCCTATTCGACAAGTGTTTCTCCCAATGCTTGAGGTTTTTGTTTTCACAGAGCAACAACTGAAGGAATTTGAGGCTTTGCCACTCCGTTGCAATACTTATGCTCAGTTTGAATGCTGGGAGGTACGCTTCCAGATGTGGGCTGATGTAGAGGGGGTGTGACCCCTTTACCTAGGCCATTACTAGATTGTTAACACATGCTAGACTCAGAAAGCCACTAAAGCCATGTGAGTTTTGCTCTACACTGTTCTCCAGGAGATGGTTGTGGACTTCTTTCCTTTCCTAGGCATACCTGGGACTGGTGACATGGCCAACCCTCACTGCGGGTGGGTGTTGGCCCTACTCTTCTTCGAAGCAAAGACACACGCAATAAGGACTGCCCAACTTAGGGACTTCCACTCCCTATGACAGGGTGAGTTTGAGTCAATAGCAACATTCTAGCTCGTTGCAATGTGCATCTACAGCCAGGTAGATATTGGCAGGGGGTCCCAGGACTGGGCAATTGACATCATCATGCTCGATGTACAGATGGAGTAAACAATGTTCTTCATCTTTTTTTTCTTCATTTCCTAGAGGATCTACCTAAGTTTCTCAAGCTACTTCCTATTTTCCAACAGAACTATCTATAGTGGAGAGGGACAGGGAGGCTGTTCATGCGCATCAGTCGTGTTCTTTGATAGCGATGATGATTGTATCCGTAACGTCCCCACTCAATCTTGGCTCTTCCTCTTCTATTGCTTTTCCATCTCTCCCTTCCTTGCCCGCATCAGCTCAGGGCATGGTTGCCACCACATAGGTCCAATGCAACTTCCAATCCAACTTTGAACCCAACTTCCAACCCAACTTCCAACGCAACTTCCAACCCAGCTTACAACCCAACTTCCAACCAAACTTCCAACCCAACTTCCAACCGAACTTCCAACCCAACTTTTAACCCAACTTCCAGCCCAACATCCAACCCAACTTCCAATGCAACTTCCAATGCAACTTCCAACCCAACTTCGAACCCATCTTCCAACCCAACATCCAACGCAACTTCCAACCCAACATCCAATTCAACATCCAACCCAAGTTCCAACCCAAACACCAACCCAACGTAGCAAAGGACATTAGTAACATTAGTAGTTCTAGCTGGAAAGCAGTGGTAGTGGATGCTTTGTCCACTAGTAAAACTACAATTTCACTCATTCCTACACGGAGTGCCAACAGACCTTGGAGTGGAGCCGGATCTCACATAGCCTCCAGGCAACGCAAGCCTAGCGGACGTCTCCCGGCACCTGCGATGTGGGTCACACAGCGACCTCGACAACAACTCAGCATACCACCATTCCATGTGGCGACATAGACATGAGCCTCGGGATCACACCATCATGAAAATGTGTGAGCTACTAGTGCTACGCACCCAAGGAGATGCAAGTGTATTTTCACAGCCGGGTGGTCCACAAACAACCTATCCTACTATGTTTGTTGCCTGTGATGATCCTTGTGGAGGAGCTGAGTTAAATTGTGCTAAGGATGGATGTGTCAGGACTGACTACCTTGATGATTCATAGTTTTATCTCTCTGTTTGTTGTTGTTTTGACTCATATGCTGAGCATCCAACAGAGGCACAGTGCTCTATGGCTCCTTCTTCTGTGTCGGCAAAAGGTTGTGAGCCGAGTGACACCTCGATCATTCACACAAGTGCCAACCATCACAAGAACTGTCATTGTAGTGGCTTTGTGGTAATCGATACCGTTATGTCAGTTCGGTCCATTTACACAATCTGTGGTCATTCGTTGACAGTCCATGGCATTCGGGTGGTGCATTTTGATTATCTGTATGGTCCTCTGTACATTTTCAATGTGCTCTTTGTCCCCGCTCTTAAGCTAAGCCTGCTCTCTACTCGTGCATACACCAAGACGTGCCTCAGTGTTGAGTACTCAAGTCAGTTTGCCACATTGACTTCCCTTGACACACATGTCATTGTTCTTCGTGCTTTAGTTCTTGTTGACTTGTATTGTGTGTCTTGTTTCACTTCCTTTTCCTCTTTCCCTCTCTTCAAATTTACACGTGTGTTTGTCATTAGTTTTCTATCCCATAATACAAGTGTTTGCTACATTGTTGTCTTTGTCGTGTGAGCTCAAACAATGTGTCCAAGTTCATTTAAGCTCAACCAACCCTTGGTCTTCACATGAATTTCTTCAAGAAGCCACCCAATACCATCTGCGTCTTCTATGCTCAAGGTAAGATGCATTGTTCTACATGACCCAACTACACCTCATGGGCATTCCTTCAGCTAGAGTTGGTCCATGAGGACCTTCCTGGTCCCCTCCCTATTGAGTCTTTCTTAGATTAGGGGCGCTGTGTTCTTATCTAACTGATTATTTCATTGACATGTGATGGGTCTAAAACCTCCACCACAATAGCGATGGCTACACACTAGTCTCATCACACTCTTCACACATTCCACTCGGATTATGGTGGCGATTTGTTGGGCAAGGTGGAAGTTTTCTTTGCTTTTCACCAGCACTCTATCTCTACAAAGCCAAAGCACAATGATGTATCTTCACACTTGAATCACACCATCAATGATGAAACTTGTGCCATGCACTCTGAGTGGGGTCTTCAGGAGTCTGTAACTTTTGGGAGATTCTCGTACATGACGTGGGTCTGGAACCGCCTTCCACATCGTCCTCTTCCAGACCATGTCTTGCCATATGAGCTGTGGTTTGGACATCGCACCAACCTTCATCTTGCTTGTTCAAGGGATCCCTGGCCTACATTTGGTACACCAATGGCCAACAATGGTCCAAGGTCTCACATCATGGTTGCATGTGTGCCTTCCTAAGAATTTTCCAACAGTCCAAGACGTGGCGCTTTTGGAACCCCGCTTGTCATCGTTTCATCGAGTCCCGAGACGCTCTATTTTCTTGGGCTATCACCTATCAGGACCTGTCCAGTATTCTATCTCTAGCCACCAACCACATTCCATCCTGTGAGGCTTCCCGACGAATGGAGGAGCCTGGACTTACAGATGGGTCCATCTGGGCCTCTTCACTTGCAGCTCAGTCTCCGACTTGTGACAAACATGCCACCTTGGCTATAGGTCTAGTAGCATTGCCAGTTCCCTTTGGTACACTTGTCCTTGGGCAAGTGTCGGTCCTCCCCTGCACACCCGCTCCTGTACCTGTGTTGATCCTTCCTCACACAACCCATGTGAGTTCCTCCTGGTAAAATTGATTTTGCACTAGTGGCCTCACAACTGGTTACACCTAGTCCTGTGCCTGAATGTGTCTCCCCTGCGGATGAGCTCGTACCAGCCCATGATCTTCTTGCACCCTCTCCCCTCCCCTGCAAGTCTCCCGCCCCTACGGCTATGGCTCAATCAACCACTCGATTGTCACAGATGAGTACCTCATCTTTGAGCTACTCCCGCGAGCTCGATGGTCTCCAGGGATCAGTTGACGGCTCACTCGGCACCCAGATGCCCCACTGGGATGAAAGGCCCTTAGTTGGAGGGTCTCGGCAGACTAAATTAAGGTGTTCCAAGCATGCCCTATTGGTCACGAGTTGTTTTGATATGAGTTCTCGGCCTCTTGCAATGTCGCCGCTAACCTTTTTGTTGTTAGTCCAAGTTAAGAGGCGTGTGTCTTGGCCACCCGGAGCTCTCTTTTGATGGCGTCCGATCATGCACCTTGTAGGAGTCACTCCTGACTGAGGATTCAGAGCTATGCTGTGTCACTTGTGTAGATGAGCTGAGATTCATCCGTGAGGAGGGTGCATATGAGCTTGTCGACCTCCCGCCTAGGCGAAAAGTTGGACATGCCAAGTCTAACTTTCATAAAAGGTGAAGCTTGATGGTACAATAGATGGTTACAAGGCCTGCATGATGGAAAAGGGATTCTCACAGGTTGAGGATGTGGATTTCACTCACATCTTTGGACCTATTGGCCGTATGACCACCACTTGCTTTGCTTGGGGTTGTTTCTCACCACGACTGCGAGCTACACAAAATGGCTACGAACCATGCATTCCTCTAGGGCAGGCTAGAGGAGGATATCTACATGGTCCAACCACCTGATTCTGAGGTTGGTGACAAGTTGTGGCATTTACACAAGGTCTTGTATGGCCCGAGGTAGTCATCCCTATGTTGGAACTAGGTGATCACTAGTAGACTGACACATGTCGGGTACATGTAGAGTGACGCCAAGCCGATGTGGATGATCTCGTGCTTGCGTCTCCTTTAATGGAGGCGATGAAGGAGGCCAAGGGAGTCATTGAGGCTACCTACTGAATGATGAACCTTGTTCCTACCACTGCTTTTCTCAGGATAGAGATCGTACGTGACCATCAGCGACAGACACTCTTGCTTCCCCAGGCACATTATGCACGTGTTGTGGGAGAGTGGTTTGCTGCACTCCTTCATGCAATTTCCAGAGCCTCTAACCCCATCACACCTGACAGGCAGGATGCAGTGAAGGTGAATGATCTAGCACAGTTGGGAGAGACGGTGGGTGTGACCGTGAACTAGCGCCATTTGGGCTCTCTGATATACTTCATGAAGACCTCTCAACCAGAGGTCGCCTTTTTTGTCAACCTCCTCATAGCGAAGTAATTATTGAAGTATCCTCAAGCGAGAGCCCTTTACTTGGCTATAAGAGTGGTGTGGTACATGGTTCCTACACCATACTTCAGATTATGCTTCTAATGGCAACATTCAGTGGTAGTTGATGGCTACAGAGAAAATGACTATGCCTAGAGCCCTCCTGGGTGCAGTCGGATATGCTTGGTGTTATTGCTAGGTGACGTTGCTGTGTTGTGGCACATTGGGAAGGAGGATTGCATTGCACATATGTCATCAAAGGCAGAGTATCTTGTTCTTGGGACTAGGGATGTTAAGGTAGTGTGGCCGCAAAGTCTGTTTCCAAGCTCACCTGGATTCAGCGAGCCCTTTGTCTTGATATGGCTTCCTTCAAGAAGCCGCCTAAGATCGACTACCTTCTATTCGCTTGGGGAAAGATGCTCTGTTGCACTTACCATGACTTTACATTACAGACAGTCCGCTAAAGTTGACTTGGACCTTCTGAGTTCTCTCCCTGACGAGTTTCTCTCTCAGACCGGGGAAGGTATGTCCCTGATAACTTCACCCGGATTTGGTAGCTCTATAGCCTCTACCTCAAAAGCGATGCCACCCTAGTGGTCTCACTGTGACTGGTGATGGCTGAATACCGGTTTTGTCACACCCTTCAAATGTTTCGATCATGGTCACGACTTCTTAGACGAGATGAACGTATAGTTTTCCAAGCGTGGTGTCTTTCACTAGCTCTCTACCCCTGCTATCCCACATTGTAATGATGTGTATGCGCGTTAGAACTGCACCATGGAGAATGCAGTTTGTAGCATGAAGTCTAAGTTTGGTCTTCTAGAATCCTGTGTCTTCGACAACTTTCCTACATGTTTGGGTTTGGAACCGCTTGTTGCTTGGTCTTCTTCTGGACTACGTCATGCCGTATCAGCTGTGGTTTTTTTCATTGTGTTGACCTCCATCTTGTCCATGTCTAGGGTTCCCTTGCATGCGTTTGGTGTATAAAGGAGCAGAAGGGGTCGAAGGTCTCACCATGAGATTGCATGTGTGCCTTCCTTGACATTTCCTTGCGGTCGAAGGCTTGGCAGTTTCGGGTCCCCGCTCATTACTGCATTGTCCAGTCCTAAGAGGCTCTCTTCTTTGAGGCTTTTACCTATCATGAGCCATTCACACATATGTAGGGTTCTAGACCTACAGATGGGTCCATCCGGGCCTCCTTACCTATGGTCTGGTCTCTGGCTGATGAAGAGCTTGCCATCTTGGCTGTGGGTTTTAGTGGCCTTGTCCATTCCCTTGGGTACACCCGTTCTTGTGCCAATGGTGGTCCTTCCTAGCACACATGCTTTCGTGCCAGCATCCATCCTCCGGAGCACACCTGCTCTCGTGCCAGTGTTGGTCCCCCTCCCCATGCAAGTGTCAGTACCTTCTAGCACACCTGATCCTGCCCAAGTGGCCTCGTCCCTGGTCACATCTGATCTTAGTGCTGCACCTCCCGCTCCTACAGGCAAAGCCAGTACCAGTCCATGATCCTCCTACATCATATCCCCTTCCTTGCGAGCCTGTAGGTCCTACGACTATGGCTCAACCGTCTGGTCCATAGCCACACCACCTCAACATTGGGCTACTCCCGTGAGCCTAATGGTTGTCTTTGACCATTGGTTTCCAGGGCTCAACGGACGATTGACTTGGCGTCCAGACGCCCCACTTGACGTGTTCCAAATGGCAAGCTTGGCACAAAGGCCCTTGCTTGAGTGTCCACGTAGACTACACAGAGGGCCACACTGCGTGTCCCGTCGATCAAAAGTTGGTGTGCTCTGAGTGCTTTATCGCTTGCCATCCTGTAGCTGACCTTGTTGCGGTGAGGTTGAGTCTAGAGGCGTGTGTATTGGCCTCCCAGAGCTCTATAAAGCATGGCGCTAAATCCTAGCACGTTGAAGGAGGAAATCTTAGCATTGGATGTAGAGTTGTGGTGTGCCGTTTGTGAGGATGAGCTATGAGCACGGCGTCTATGAGCTTGTTGACCTCTCGCTTGGACGGAAGGTTGTACATGCCAATTGGGCTCGCGCAAGAAGGTGAAGCCATATGGAACACTAGACTGCTAGAAGGCCCACTTGACGGTCAAGGGGTTCTTACAAGATGAAGGTGTACATTTCTCTAACACCTTCACACGTGTTGGTTGTGTGACCACCAGTTGTGCTATGTTCAAGATTTTTGCTCACCATGACTGGGAGGTGCACCGGATGGATATGAACAACATGTTCGTCCATGGCACCATTGAGGAGGAGATCTCCATTGTCTAGCCACCTGGCTTTGAGGTCGGTGGTAAGGTTTGGCCCTCGTGCAAGGCCTTGTGCAGTCTGAAATAGTCATCCCAGTGTCGAAACCAAGAGATCACCGATACACTAACACACGTGGGTAACGTGCGGACTGACGCCAACTTGTCCCTCTTTCTCGGTCAGATGAATGAGAGCTTCACAACCATTATGATCAATGTCGTCAACCTCCTCATTGTGTCTCCTTCAATGGAGGCTGTGAAAGAGGCTAAGGCAGTCCTTGAGGTTGCATATAGGATGAAAGACAAAGGCTATGCTGCTGTTTGTTTCGGGATGGAGATTGTAAGTGACAGTGGCAATCAATCTTGTTGTAGAAAGCACACTACACACGCATTGTGGGGAGAGATTTGTTGACTTCCTCGGTGTAGTTCCAACATCCCCCATCCCCATCACACCTGACGACCAGGATGCCCTAAAGGTGTATAACCGAGCATTTTTGGGACGGACAGGGGACGTGACGATGTGTTATGCCTCATTAGCTCTCTGATTTACTTGGCCACAACCACTCGACCCGACATCGCCTTTGCCGTCAACCTCCTTACACAGTTCTCGCACTGTCCTCATGTGAGAGCATTTCACGCAGCTGTGCCACTGGTGCGGTGCATGGTTTCTACATCGTACCTCAGACTCTGCTTTCAGCGGCAGTGTTTGGTAGTAGTTAATGGCTACACAAACAGCGATTGGGCCCGGAGTCTTGATGGACGCAATCGGACAGGCTGCGTGTTCCTGCCGGATGGCATAGCTGTGCCGTGCTGGTGTGGTACACAAGGTTGCACGTAGCTCATCAGAGGGGGAGTATGTTGCACTTTAGGTTGGGGCTTTGGAGGCGGTGTGGCTAGAGTGTCAATTTTGTGAGCTACGTGTTGTGTGCCTTGCACTGTTGTACGCTATGATAACTACAGTGCTCTTGCCATCTTAGGGAACTTTGATGTCTTTTATGCAAGCACGAAGCACATTGCAGCGATGATCTCGATGAGCGTGATTGTGTGGAGCGACAGGTGATCTCTTTCATTTGGGTTGGCACAGACATGCGACGGGCTAACTTCCACACTAAGGCACTAGCACGTAAAACCTCAACAACGGCCATTTGTTCTGTTAGGCTTCGCCCCTAGCTTTAGGGTGATTGAGAGTAGGATGTGTGAGCATTAGTTTTTGAGCATCTAGCTGCGCAGTTATTTCTTCTGTCAGTTTTGCATGTGTATGGACATGCGTACGATCAGGTCACGGAGGAGTGTTTTGATATGTGTTGTCCCTATCTCTATGTACAGCCTAGACTGACCACTTGGATGTGTACATGCTTGTGGAGACCCCTCATGCGGACACATCTGGTGCCAAAGAGCCGTTGGTTGGTGGCCCTATCGACCAACACTTGCCAGATAGCTCCTGCAATTCCCCAGTGCTTCTTGGGGCACTCAACAGTTCTTTTGTGGTTTCTAGAGTTTTCTTGGTGGTCTGGCTTTTGAGCTTGATTGATGTGTTCTACATTGTAAGTCCATTGATAGATGCCAAACTTGTGCATGTGACCGATCATAGCGTTTGGATTGAGATTCTACACCTCTAGGTTCAAATGGTGTTGCATTTTATTGCCTTTGCTCAGAGGCAAGACCAAAACAGTGGTTTTGGGCCAATTGCTGGACAAGTTGGCACGGTCGGGTGCATCGCCCAACGGCGATGCAAGAATGTAGTGAGCATTCTGGAACAACTTTGTAGTGCAATAGAAGAGTGTCAATGAGAGATCCCAAAGCACGCATCAGTGGCAAGATGGACAAGCATTCCCTTAGTAGTGTAGAGTGTTTTCCAAAAGACACTTCAACCGACCCCACCTAAACTTGCTACATATCTCAAAATGCTCACTGGCCTCACACCACACTGCTCATGAATAGCACACATTCCTGGCACATCGTGAGTGCACACACGCGCAAGGCGTTTGCACCGTCCCCAAGATTCATAATCATATCACTCATGGACCATGAGTCATGGTCATCCATTGCTCTTGACCGAGCTTGCTCCACATCGATGCGCTTCGTGCAGTCTCTACCACACTGGAATTGTTGTGACACTGCACGTGCCGTTGAGTGAGTGGACGGAATCTTCAAATGTTTTCCATACTGCAATCACTCATACACCCATCTTCATTTGCTGGACCACACCTCAAATCGCCCCATATTTAATTTCACTAGTAAGGAAATCGAAACATCACAAGATCACTCATCACACATTCTCTGGCCAGAATTCACGAAACATGTGCCTTTGAATCTCCTGATCTCTCAGCCTCTCGGCCTCCTGCAGTGCTCGCTGCACCTTGGCTGCCGCACCACGTCGCCGCCTCTTCCGCCCACCATTGATGGCTTGCCCATCACCACCCCCCTTAGCAGACGGCTGCCTCCCACGTGACACAGAAAGCACAACGCAAGATGCATTGGAGCTTTCTTTCAAAAACATGGGGCAAAGAGCACAATGGGAGACCAAGGGGGAAGATCATGAGCCGCTTGTCTTCAAACATTGGTCGCTGTCTGCTCTAAGCGGACACACACGGCTCCACCCGCACCCTCAATGGTACCCAAACACTGACCTGCACCTGCATCCCCAGCCACACCCCACCCGCACCCGCACCAGTACAAGCACCTGCACCTGCACCTGCACCTGCACCTGCACCTGCATCCTCACCCACACCAACACCCAGACCCGCACTCACACCCCCACCAGCATCTATACCTGAGCCCGCACCCGGGCCTACACCCGTAACGCGGACTTGCACATGCACATGCACATGCACCCGCACCCACGCTCACACCTGCACACGCACCTGCACCTGCACCGCACCCTCACCCGCATCTGCACCTGCACCTGCACCTGCACCTGCACCCGCATCCGCATCCGCATCTGCATCCGCATCCGCAAATGCACCTGCACACGCTCCTTCATCCGCAAATGCACCTGCACAAACACCCGTACCCTGGAGGGAGCAGGTATGAGCGCAGGTGCAAGTGCGGTACTGTGTGTGCATGTGTGTCTCCACACCCATTCCTACAACCCAACCAGATTGCGGCAACCAGGGACCTTGCTTGCCTTACTGTGACAAATGGCCTACTTGCACATGCCCCCCATGCCGCGAAATAGCTGGCAAAAAGCGAGAGAAACCAACCTTGACTATGCGCCCATGTCACTATGCAGCCTCTGCTCGTGTCTGAGTCTGATGTGGCCGAGCCAATCCATTTCACTAGACGATGCAGTTGTGCACTCCAGCGTGTGGAGAACCCATAGAACCGTTTGGACTTGCTCTCTGCCTCCACACCACCCTGGAATCCACCCCAAGCCACCTCCACCATGCTCTTCTGCTGGTTTGGCCCCGCATGAGAGGGCACAAGCCATGCCATGTGTCCAAGACACACAGCGTTCCACGATGTTGTGGCGGAATCAACTTTAGTCAGCTTCTTCTGCCCCCAGCCACATCTTGATGAAATCCAAGCTGCCAAGTCTGCACACACACCTGGGGCAAGCAGTCACTGTCCGTACACCATCTGCATGCCACAAAGCCCAGCATGCCGATCAAAAAGGAAAGGACCAACTGTACTCACCTCACGATGTTGGTCAGAGGACCTGGCGTCCCCCACAGCCTTACTCGTGGCCGCTCCTACACCCTGCTTGTCTCGCTTCACTGCGGGCTGCAGCGGCTCCAACCTCCCCTGCACAAGTCACAGCATGACGGAAGGCGATGGAGTGCCATCCACGTCACGAGACACCGCGTGAGTGGCCAGGAGGATGTGCAAAGGGATGCACAGGTTTTGCGAGTGCACGTAGGTCGCGCTCCCACCACCAGCCGATGCCATGATACTTGCCGGCTGGCCGTGCCATACCATTTCTTCTTGTACCCTGCCAGGTCCATGAAATGGCCTGGCGCTGGAGGTGACACACAGAAAGAAAAGATGTGGATATTGTCGCGGGAGCCACACACACACATACAACGCACGCATGCACGCACGCATGCATGCACGCACACACTCAAGCATGCACGCACGCACGCACGCATACACGCACCCACACACGCAGGCACGCACGCACGCCCGCACGCACGCACGCATACACGCACGCACGCGCACACGCACGCACACACGCACGCGCGCACGAACGCATGCATACACGCACGCATGCAGGCACACACGCATGCACGCACGCACACATACACGCACGCACGCATTCATGCACGCATGCGCGAACCCACACACACACACACACACACACACACACACACACACACACACA
>SZWC01000757.1:56498-95748 GCA_023375785.1 Penium margaritaceum
ATACGAGTACTCGGCGAGTATCTAGCTTGCTACTCGCATGCAGCACCTTTTTGGTGAGGTCGCACTCGCATGCACGAGTAGTTAGCGAGTACTCGCGGTGGTACTCGCAGCGGGCGAGTACCACCGCAAGAACCACCTTGACGCAGGGTACTCGCGGCGGCGGAAGACTGCAGAAACTGCTTTGGGAGGGGGGGGGGGGGTGTCCGTCATTTTCCCGCAGATACATGGGGCACCCAAAACTAGCGGGGGCTTCAATCGGAAGTGCTTTCTTGCTGGAAACAGTGACGTAGGGTTCTCTTCACCTTCTTTGCTTGTGCTCAGTTGGCAGCGTCGAAACGAAAACAGACGAAGTGAGTGCGAGAGAGAACATGTGTAAGAAACCCATGTTTACAAAAAAGTTTCCAGATCATAGTATTGTTAGGGCTCTGTAGGGGGTACGGTAAGGACATTCTAGTTCTCTTTCGGGCGATTTCATAAAAGTGGTCAGACAGGTACGCCAACCGTATGCAACCTCGACGGTTCAGACCGCTGCCTTCTTCGAGTACGCCGAGGCCCGACTGATGCAGCGATCACCACAGGCTGCGACCACTGTTTCGCGAGCAAACCTGCGTGGTACTTGTCGGCTGGCGAGTACCACACGTGGTACCCGCGGCGTTTTGACGAGCCGTACTCGCATGCAGGTGTACTTGCGAGTACTCGTACTCGCGCAAGTACCAGTACTCGTTTGTGCACCTATAGTGGTGGTGGTGGTGGCGGCGGCGGCGGCGGCGGCGACGGCGGCGGCGGCGGCGGCGGTGGCAGCGGCGGCGGCGGCGGCGGCGGCGGCGGCGGTGGTGGTGGTGGTGGTGGTGGTGGTGGTAGTGGGAGTGGCGGTGGCGGCATAAGCGGTGGTGGTGAAGGTGGTGGTGGCACTGGTGGTGGCTATGACAGTGCGGTGCGGTCACAGTCACTGTGATGAAGATGCTGATGAAGGCGACGACGACGGCAATGACGAGGATGACAACAGCACGATGGACAACGACAGCGACTGAAACTACGATGACACGGATGGGAAGAATACTGAGGACGGCAGCGACGGTGAAAAAAATGACGGCGGCAACGACGAAGACGCCAATGGCAGCAGTGAAGACAGCAACAGAAAGTTACGATGAGGACGATGACTGTGGCGGCGGTAAGGCTAGGTGAACGAGATGAGGACGAGATTCCCTGTCTCATCTCGAATTTCGAGGCAACTCTGAAGTTGTCTCGCTCGAGTCCTGGGTCTTGCTATTTCGATCTCATCTCGAACTTGATATGAGATTTTCAGAAAATTCTCAATCTCGATAGTTTTGTCCGAGATTCTCATAATCTCGAAAATGCTCCAAGTGGAACAGGGTATGTGCACATCACGGCAGTGAAGTACCTCGGCATAGTTCAGTCATGGGCACATTTTCAGCAGTGGAAAATTTCATTACACATAAGCCAACGTTCTCATTGTTCAAACTCATCACTCACTCTCCAACACAACACACCCTTCACGCTAGTCACACTCTCACACTGATTGCATCCGTTGAGGGCCAAGTTTTCATTGTACAAAAGCATCCTACCTCAACATTAACATGGAAGCATGCCATCTCTCACTTCCATAGAAATCAAGTACCACACTCACACTCCACACCTCAATCCTACATCATGACATGGGGGAGAAATTGCGAGAATGAGATTTTGGAGATTGTGTCTCAAAATGACCCAATTTTCTGGAATCTCAGCCTCGCTCATCTCGAAAACGAAATCATCTTGATCTCATCCTGAAAACGGAGACAATACAAGATTTCTGAGATTTCGGGATTTTCCAATTTTCGAGATTGTCACATTCTCGTTTTCCAAGCCTTAGGCGGCGATGGCGGCGGTGGCGGCGGTGGCGACGACAACAGCGACGTTGACGGCGACGATGACGATGACGGCGATGACGACAACGACAACGACGACGGTGATGATGACAGCAACGACGACAGCAACGACAGCGATGGCAGCGACGGCGACCATGACAGCTACGACAACGACGACGACAACGCTGCCGACGACGCCGACAACGACGACAACGACGACGGCGACGAGGATGACGACGACGACGACGACGACGACAATGGCGACGAGGATGACGACGACTACGAGGATAACGACGATGACGACAACGACGACGAGGAGGAGGACGACGACAATGACAGCAATGACAATGACAACGAGAATGACGGCAATGACGGCGACACCAACCGCAGAGAGAATGGAGACGATGATGATGAGGCACACTCTCATTCTACCTTGTAGCCAATGCTGGTGTCCGATATCGGTTCATTTCCAGAGGGAGTGCGGGGGGCCGGAGCGCTCGCTGGAGGCCCCCACAACGAAGCCGAAGGAGGAGCGAGCGACGCCGCACTCCCCACAGACACATACGATGCGAATGAGGCGGCGTTGTCTACACGTCCTCCGCCTCGGTTGTTGGATTGAGCGCCCAAGCCAACGCAGCTGCTGGAGCTGACGTTTCCGGCGCTTGCAGGAGCTGCGTGGCGCTCTGTGGTCGGTTTGTCTTTCGCGTGCGACCGCCTCACCACAGCCCGCACGCGCTCGGCAACACCTGCAGCGCCCCACGCCCGTGCCGAAGGAGGGTCGCCCATGCGGCACTGGCTGGTTGCGACGGTTGGGGAAGAGGGCCCAACAGAGGAGACTTCTCCCTCAACCGAAAGACTTCAGGCAATCCCTACAAATGACTAGTCCCGTCCTTCAGGTGTCCCGTCTTTGCTGACGTCAGCAATGCATGGACCAGGGGCATTGACGGTGTGCAAGGTGTGCAGAAACATGGCGCTAGGGAGCGCCATGAATCTGATGGAAATGGAGATTATATGGATGCGAACGCTTTCAGCTGACAGGCACACAACGGGCGGTGGACAATGGCCGGTGTCACACGGCCCCGTAGCAACTCCGAGCCGCGTTCGGCGTTCCCTCTCTTGGAAAAACGACGAATTGGGAGTCGTCGTTGGGCATCTGCGGTCACACCGGCGCCCGTAGCAACTCGCATCGGCGGATAGGCACTGACAGAAACTTTCAGAAAGTTTCTGACGCGAGACTGTCAGCGTTGACCCATGTTGTCGAGTCACACCACTCCATAAACGCGCGAACTATCGGGCGCCATCGACAAGTTACTAGAAAGCTACTACACCCCTCGAGGTGTAGCAACTCCTCGCAACTCTCAAGGTCACGGAATTTTCGAGAAAAAAATTGTCGGTCAAACCGCCGCTGACTAAATTTGCTTGTCCTTACTTGGACAGTGATGTCATCAAAGTGATCCAGGTCATCGCATGCACGACGTCACCTCACTTTGACGAGAACGGAACAAACAGATTTCAAAATATGCATTCCACTTGCGAGCGGATGGTGTCACGCTTAAGCTGAATGAACTCGGACGCAGAAAAGTGTGCGCCATCGAGGAAATCGAGCACATTCGACGCGGTTTGCGACGAACTAATTGATCGGCCAAACGAACTCAGCTCACCGTGACTTCCCGCGGTGAGTTGAGTTCGTTCGGTGTGACACCGGCCAATCACCGCATACTCGAGTCACAAAATGTGGTGTGCAGAAAGGTTACCAGCTCGATTTTCATTCCTAGCTCGGTTGAACTAGGTGACATATAAACTAGTGATCCTACGCGTACGTTGGCGAAAATCAGCGCTCTTTTGGAACTTCTCAAACTGTCACATCATCCATACGTTGGCAATATGTGCTTAAATCTAGCTTGCATCTTGTAGTGAAAGGCCTCCCGCCGACACTTTTCACTAAATTTTATCGCTACAACTGACAGAAATGACAAGTTTGTGCCACTTTCCGTCCCATCATTCTGTGATCATAAAATGTCACACCAAATCGATTTCTGTTAGATCTCTCGGACCGTGCTGTCTAATGATAATATTTTCTGCATTCGAATAGTTCAAATGTGATCTGAAACTTCTCAAAAGAAGTAGCTTTGCCTTCCATGCACTTCCGCCTTATCGACGAACAAACACACATAGTTTTCGTGTAGAGACGAACACTGTGTTTCCGTCATGATTGCCTCATTAGGTGCCAACACCTTTGTAGTGAGTGAATGGAAGTCATTACAATGTAGCAATAGCCAAAATTAGACCATCGCAATACGCACTACATTTTGTTACTCGATTGGGCGGCCCATGTAAGCTCGATGCTTCTTTTCATAGGAAAGTCAAACATGAAAGCATTTCCGTACAATATCTTTTACGTTAAACTTCTTCATTTCAATCTAAAGAAAAACCAATTTGCCTAAATTTTCTTTGATGAATATGGACATAAAATTATTTCTGCTACATAAGGAATATGTTATAGATGGTATGTTCCTAATGTGCAAAATTCCCTCAAAATAGTGAGTAAAAGCCTGAAAATTTTCAACTATAGCCAAAGTGTGCACTACCTTCCGAATATTAACATCATGTAAAGAGTATTTACGCAAACATCCCCAGCAGACTATGTTCCTCTTAAGAATATATAGCAAGGATTCACCACTTTATTCAAGATTAAATACAATAACTACAAAACTCTATCATCATATTACCCTACTGCTCTTGATATTCGATATCAAATCTTTTTTAAGTCGTTGAAACTCGTCAATAATGTTGCTTCGTCGAATTTAAGAAACTGTTAAAATAATTTCAAAGTTGAAAAGTCGAATATCAAGTGTCCCCTCTGACTTTTAAGTCCTGGGTTCATAGTTCGTTGGTATTTTCCACTATGACACTCCATACAGTAGTGGGTCGTTCAAGTCTATCATTTCTTGCTTCCTTCTCTCGATGTTTGGCTTCCACCACGAGTCACGTGGCGAAGCACGAGATCGGCGGGTCGAGCGGTCAAGCCCTCGATCGCTCGACCTACCGAGAGCGAGATATGGCTGTTCGAACGTTCGAGCGTTTTAACGGCCAGATCGCGCCAAGGTCCTGGTCACTTTCCGATGTCGATCGTCGGAATCGGAAAGTGACCCGGACCGATCGTCGAATATCAGGTGTCATGGGGTATACAAAAAACGAAATTAAGGGTATACTAAAATAATTACATGACACCATTTTCATGATCGAATTAAATATGCTTAAATCCATTCGTGGAATATAAAGCGCATTAGGGTATTATATCACCTCCTTGAAACAAAAACAAAATGACAAAATCCTAATAATCCTTATAATATTCTAATCTTTTCACAAGGCTTAACTAATCCACTTTTCTTCATTCCACTTCACATGTGCTCCACTTGTCTAGTGCATATGACCTCGCCCATGCCTCATTTGTGCTTCAACAAATTGATAAGCGCACTCATTTGTTTGAACCTTATCATCAAAGCACACTTGATATTCTTTACAAGTAACAGAATATCATATTTCTGAAAAATGTTTTTTATGCTTTATGCATATGAAACATGTAGGGTTATTCTTCCTTTTTTCTTGTATCAAAGCACAACACTACAAGAGGGGTGGTCGATGAAATGAGTATTGCGTAGAAACTTCCCTTCAATCTAGAGCACATTTCTGCCATGCATAAGACTGAAAACCTCAAAACAAAAAGAGTGACTATAGAGATAAAAATTAAAGATAGCAGCACAACCAAAAGAATTCTTTAGCAATATAGGGCCATATGTCCGTGATGTACAAAAATCCTAAACAGTGGTGGTAAGGATGAAAAGGTGGTTCAAGATGCTAAAGAGCCACCTTGTGAAAATTCAACTGATCTTAATTAATTTCTTCTTTATGTTGGATCCCAATATGTGCCACCTGGAGGTTCAACATGTGGTTTAGGACAAAAAAAACTTAAAATGATTAAATATTTCAATAAAAATCATTAAAAAAACATGTTTAACAATAATAAACCTAAGTGAACACCATTAGCATTAGATGAGCTCTATAAATTGAAAGAAAAAAAGAAGTGATCACTGTAAGGAAAACCATTTTTGGTAAAACCTACAACTCCATTAGAAAATCCTAAGCGGTTTAATTGTGGAGAAAAAAAATAAAATACCTGAATTCAAGTGTATTTTTGTTTTGCAATTAAGTGTTTCTAACTCCAAGTTTAAGAAAAGAGTATGAACCTTCTCCTGGAACATAACCTGAAGTTACTCCTTTACCTTATCTACTCCCAATGATAATGAAGTATCAACATATCCTACTCAAATTCTTACATGACCCACTTGTTGGGGTTGAAGGAGCCTATAGTGACTAAGTCACTGCATGCTTTCATTCAACAAGGGAGTCTTCTTCCTATCCAGGATCTCTGTGCCTAGCAAGCAAACCTTATACTCTGATGCGCAAAAGTGAAAGACTAGAATCAAACTTGTAATAGAAAAGAATATGAAGTACAAGTATAACATAGGGAAACACAGCTTAGCTCATTGCTCAGACACAACCTGCCACATGTAAGGGCGCAACACCTTGCTGAGCCGTCAAGGCTTTCGTTGCAAGGGTCTCAACAAGGTCACTCTGTTTTCAAGTGAAATGGCCTCCAAGTTTTGAGGGTGCCCTCCTCTCCAAGCTGGCAGCCATTGCCAATATCATTGGGTCATCAAAGGACTTGCAACCCTCCTCGACAAGATGGTAGAGTGTTGCTTGGCTTATTAGGTTGACACAAGGGAACTCCAACAAAGT
Source organism: Penium margaritaceum (assembly GCA_023375785.1). Taxonomy (NCBI): domain Eukaryota; kingdom Viridiplantae; phylum Streptophyta; class Zygnematophyceae; order Desmidiales; family Peniaceae; genus Penium; species Penium margaritaceum. Next base: position 63,167 of record SZWC01000757.1, read on the forward strand.
CCTTCCAGACTTAAACAGCACTACACAGGCAGAGATGTTGCCACAATAAAATTGTGGGCTCAATTTCTACATGTAACTCTTAGCGCAAAGATGGGCAACATCGAGAGAGGCACCTTTAGCAAAACTTCTCTCCGGTCTTAGATGTAGTCTAGTTCCTCTTCTTGGTAGTCAAAATTCAGGTACTCAGGGGCGTCCACCAACTCAGGCTACTAGAAGGATGCCAGGCTGGCATCGATCTTCTTATAAGAGAGTGTCTGTATAGTCTTGGCTTGAGTTTTTGTTTTTATTAAATATGGATTGTTGGTGCAACCATTGAGTTGCAGGAGTTTTTCATGGAGTTTTGGCTCTACTTTTTGGACTAACGTAGTCTAGTTTGGTTTTTTATTAGAATCGTGGCAAGGTGATTAGGTGTTCTATGCATATAGAAAGCTTCCTGTTGTAAGGATTTAGCTTCCTCCTCAAGGAGTCCTCTTAGTCTAAGGAACACAGATTCCTTCTTAAGGAAGATTTTGAAACACTTAGAACATGGTCCTAGTTGCTGAGTCGTGCATGTTGCCGCTGACATATTGTGGTCCCCACTATTCGCTCTCCATGCAATTGCTTAGTTGTGCATGTGGTACTTGATGCAGCTAATGACTCGTGCATGTTGTAGTTGATGCAATGTTGAGTTGTGCATGCACCACCCGATGTAGAGTGGTCCTTTCCATAGAGCTCTACTTGCATGTGCTGGTGCAAACAATCTCAGTAATCAATTCAGAAGTAACCCCACCCTGATTGGTCTGGGCCAAGTACCTTACAATGCTTGCGTGCACTACGCAGCTCCTGACTTGGGAGGGCGAACAGGCATGCACAACCATCTTATGCATGTAGCACTCAAATAATCCACGCTCCTTCCCCCCCCTTGGACTTTGATGTTAGAAACAAATTTGGCCGATACAATAGAAAATACCTGGCCTAATCGCCCTCGGGTGTTTATAGATGAAATTTTCTAACTTCACGTACAGACCTCTGGTTGTTGATCCGACTGTGCCATGCCAAACTGTCGTTGACCCCAGCTATTGCTTACTCCAACACTACCGTGTATCACTTCTCTAATAAAAACATTCAAATGTGGCCTAGATGATTGACTCAACGTGAAGAGTCAAATGAATGTGTTTCCACTATTCATAAACATTTTATTAATTTGGTAATATTCTAAAACCATGGTGAAAACAACAACATTTTTGTTAGAAAATTACAATGAAACAATCATCGCCAAAAAATGGTTTTATGTATGAACTGTTTTCTTTTCTTAATTTCACCCTCACATAACAAATTTGACCAGTTATCAGTTTTGATGTTTAACATAACATTCCATGAATGATCACATCCTTTACAATGAGCAAGAACCATTTAAGTCCATGGATATATGCATATAATGGTATGTATGCTTCATTCCACATGTCTAATAATGGCAAATTGAAATAATCTTTCCACCATAGGTCAACCTTGGGAAAAAGTCATGCCATGTAGCACATAAAACATGTTCAGCTCATGAAAGGTAATCTAAATGATAATACAAATGCATTAACTTAATTTAAACATTGTATGAATTTGGGATATTTCTCATCCACTATATATATAAAATAAATATGTATTTCATGTCTTAAACTTTCTATTAACATAAGCCAATCTTAATTTACAAATAATGATTTTTCATACACCTATCTTAGCAATCTATGTTCATTTTTTACTATTAAGAGGTTACTTCAAAATTCATAGCCCATCATCGTATTACTCAAAGCACAAATGATATGAATTTTGATGTAGAATGTGCTTTTCTATTTGTTCTTATGACATGGTGTTGATTTAGGTATAAGTCAAACTAAATAGAAAATAATTAAGAAGTTGTTTTCCATGTCAAATAATTGAGAGAAATGAACCATTTGAAAACTTTCTTTTAGAAATGAAAGTGATATGAAAGCAAAAGAAAACTTATGATTCAAGCTTCATCAAACTTGAGGATGAAACCAAAGTTCCTCATTGTTAAGAAGACTTGACAAATCATTTGAAGTGTTTTTGGAACATTGAAGTGAACATGGAAATAAATTGAAATAACTTCACAATTTAACAAAATTTTAAGGTGAAGGTAATGAATTTCATCTATTGATTTCCCCATTAACTTTCAATAAGTTTCACAATTAAGATCAAACCATTGTAGAATGTATGAAGGTTAAAATTTTAAGATGATAACATCAATTATTTCTGTGATTGTTTTTAACTAATTTTATCAAAATTAGTTAAATAATTTTATCAAAATTGTTTGTAATGATTATGTATTTTGATTCAAATACTTTAGTATAAAGAAATCTATATTGAACTTCTTATGAGATATAATGTTTTACAATGGTTTCCTATTGAAACCATTCATGGTTCACATGTTACAATCTCTTTTAGTTTTATGATCATTCAATTTTCCCATCCATACCAAAGGGCTTGCCCCTCTCTTCTTTTCAGTCCATGTTTTTACCTTGAAGAGGATTTCAAATTTTACATTAACCCCTTGAGTAGACATGGTGGAAAAAAGGAATATATAATGCAAACTATAGAGAAGTATTCCCAAATATACACCATGTTTTTGCTGAACCAAAGGAAAGCCCTTACGTTATGGTTCTGGTTCTAGTTGGTAGATGGAAAATGAAGTGATGCAAGTGCTTCCTATGTCTTAAGAAGCACCTTGAGTCCAAATGTGATGACAGGATGGAATTCAAGAATCATGTTACATGGAGCTACCTTTTTTATCTGTTTTCATTTGAGAAAAACAAGGTTTCTGAAATCAAAAGAGATAAATCATATGTTTTGCTGAATCTAATACAAAAATTGATGGATGCATTAGACATTAGTGTTATGCCAAAACAAGCATACACAAGGCCAGTATTGAAATGGTATGCACCTTGTCCACTGCCTAACTGGCTAGCTGCACATAGAGACAAGGCATGTACTCCTCAATGGAGTATGTCCCCTTGGCCTGTTCTGAGATGGGCCGAGAATGCATTGCCCAAAATGGGCATGTCCTCTATGGATCATCCCTGATAGGAATAATTCCTTTGTGGCCTAGTTGAATAGGCACAAGAGTTTCAAACGAGAGGTCGTGAGTTCAAACCTTGCAACGGCTACACATTTCTTTGTGGCCAATACTAGGACATGAAGCTTTTAGGAAGCTTACTAGTGCTTGCCTTGAGGATGACACTTGGCGGTCTAAGGACGCACCACGTAGGACTGTACGTTTGGGTTGGCTCAAGTGGAGCCACTAAAAGCAGAAGCTTTAGCAAAGCTCTGCAGTTGTAAAAGCATGTACCTTGCATGCATCCATTTACTATTATCGCCTTTGAGACTCCTCACACAGTGTCCATCCAAAGGTAGACATTAAAGACGACCATGCGGACTTCTAAACTGTGGATCCCTCATTCGAGGGTGATATGTTATCTTGGTTGCAATACCAAGAGCGGTTGGCGGCCTCCCATGACAAGACCCATTTTCTACACTATTGCTATCCGACACATTGAAAGCCATGACCTCGAAGCAAACTATTTCTTACCTTGCCACCCCTAACCTACTCTGTGACTTAGTCGCGATGATCTTTTTTTGCATTCGAGGGGAATTCCTCGGAACACCCCAGAACTCTCGCACGACAACGCACCTATTCTAGTCACTTCCAAAACTCGCTCAAACCTACCCGTGAAACTTTTTTAGCCCTTTAGACCAAGAGTGATGATCTCTCGAGCGACTTCAACAACCCTCGCAAAAGAACATTTTCAATCTCAAAGCCCCCAACAAATCAACGAGGGACTTCTCGATTTGACAAATCACAGCACGGTGTTGCATCAGGAAAAGCGCCAAAATCCTAAACGGCTCAACCGAGCCTCATTTTCTCGTAGTAGCATCTTGTATATACATTGTTGAGAATCAACACTTGTAAAAACAAAGTACGCTTTCCACCTTCACAAACTTACCCAAATAATCCCAATTTGTGAAAAGTGACAAGCCATGTATTCAACTATGAACCACTCCACTTCAGATTAGCGTAACACTTGATATCAGAGCGCAATGACCTCGGCAAGACACGCGACCATTGTTCACACTTGCATTAGATCCAAGCGTGTCTTCAAACACATCTCAGAAACAAGAGAATCGCAGAACTTGCGACAAAGTCGGCGCAAGGTACAATCGCTCCCGACGATAGTAGCACTAACGAGCAAAGACATCGACGATGGCCGAAGGGACTCCGCAAAGGACCTTCAGCCTCATCGAGGGCGAGGATCGAATAATGGCAAGCACCTTGAGAGGCGCGACCAATGCGGAGCCCGACATACCTGACATGCCAAACTTGTTTACACCACCAACTAGTACGACTTTATCGTCCACGCGTAACAATATGGCAGAGTTGAACGGACAAGTGGCGCAGATGGAAATGTTCCAACGCATGCCCGTCAAACAACTATAGTAGTTTGGGAATTTTAACCAAAAATCAAGATTCAAGAGCACGGGAATCGGTACTCGCCGATCGACTCAATATCGGCGAGGTTCAAATTTGTCTAGGGTTCCCTGAATTGTTTGATCCAACAAATCTAAAAGGACCAACAAATAATATCTTTCTTATGAGTTTGGACGTGTACTTTAGTACTGTTGCAGTTCACTCCCAAAAAAATAGATGAACCAGGCAGCCTTGCTTTTGTGAGGCACAGCCTTTAGTTGTTGGGCCGTTCTCATGGCCATCCAATGATCGCAGGCAACCGAGGGCGCAGGTCTAACGGCTACCGCATTGTCGGCATCAGGCGTACTCTCTCAAGCAGGCTCACCCGACGAGGAAGTTGTCACCTATTCCCCAATCGAACTAGTGCGAGTTCACCCAGGCACTCGCTGCTTGCTTTGGCAAGGTGAACGAGAAATCAGAGGTTTGCTACAAGCTACTACGCGTGAAGAAAACGTCTGGCGTAGCAGAATACACGCAAATTCCGCGAGATCATCACCGATAGCAATCTCGCAGGGGATGAACTCTTTTTCCACTACAACAATGGCCTCAAACGCAGCATTTGCCAAGCACTCGCGATGTACAACATCACCAATGATTTGTCGCATATGATTGCAACCGCTCTGCGCATCAAATCTACGGGTTTGAACTCAAAATTCAACAAATCATGTGGTCGGCACCCTAGACATCAAATACAATAGAGTAGTGGTTATTGGCTGCAAATTTCCAAGAACTCAACCCTGATGGAAGTCTGCGTAGTTGAGTAAAAAGGAGATCAACAAACTTGCTATAGCGACGGAAAGATTGGACACATCGCAAGGAATTTTCCTCAGTGAAACGACAAGGGGGGGAAGCAACAGAGAAAGTAAAAAGGAGGGGAGGAATCGGGAAATGGCCAAGGCCAGGAGTAGACACCAAAACTCCTACCCACGCCAAAACCCTACGCCGAACAATCGCCCACCCGAATGGCTACAATCGCCTCTAACAGGGGTACCTAAGATCCAAGGGTTTGATAAGGGATATGAAAATGACCAACCGACCACACTGTTGAGAGTGTAGTGGATAGTTTGCAAAAGACAAAAATCTCTGGCAGCGTTACTTGATGTAGCTGCATCTCACAATTTTGTATCTAACCAATTGGTCAAAAAGCTGGGTTTGAAGCACAAACGTGGAGCTTTCAAAGGGAAAACATTCCATAAATGACTTCGCATTGTCAGATTGAAGCAGCCATTACGACTGCACATTGGGGATCTACAAGACGTATACGTTTGAAGAACCTGCCTAATGAGCGACTACAAGGTGATCCTTGGGCGATAATTCCTGAACTAGAAAATTCCATAAATCGACTACAGCAGAGCCATTGTCTAGATCAAACGAGACGGGTAGAAAATCTTCCTGCCACTTGTGTAACAGCCAATATCCAGTCAACAAGCCGAAAACAATGCAAGAGTGGCAGCCGTAACCAAATAGGCACAACAATCACTAGCCATGCCGATCTCACTTGACTTGGTAAAGAGACACATGAGAAAAGGAGCCTCCGTGTGGTTGGTCCACATCCATCTGAGTAGCGTATGCAACAAATCAATCACCGTAGTTGACGCAATATCCTCATCAGCCTCATCGGCATGAAAGTTTGCAAAAGTACCACAAGATTTTGAACCACTTCGTGAGAAATTCGAGGGGGTTTTCCCTGACGCACTCTTAAGAAAACTCCCTCCCAAGCACAACATCAACCATCAAATAAAGCTCAACCCTGACAGTAGACTGACTATCTAGGGTCCATATTGGATAAGCGACCACAAACTGACGGAGCTCAAACAACAGTTGGACAACATGCTGACTCAGGGGTTCATCCGACCGTCTATCTCACAGTACGTTGCACCGGTAATGTTTGTAAAAACCAAAGCTCGCGAATTGCAGATGTGCGTGGATTATCAAGCATTGATCAATATCATGATGAAGAACCACTATCCTGTACCTCGGGAAAAAAAGCTTTTTAGCCAACTACGTCGAGGAAAAAACTTCAGCAAAATCGACCTAAGTAGTGGCTACCACCATAATCGTATTGCGAACAAAGATGTCAAGCAAACTACCTTTCGAACGTGATATGGGTACTTCGAGCTCACGATTATGCCGTTTGGACTAAAAAACTCCCACGCAATGTTCATGGTAGCAATGAACAACACTTTTTGCCCACACCTTGCTTATTTTGTTGTCGTGTACCTCGACAACATCCTTGTCTAGAGCCAAACGCTAGAGGATCATTGACAACATCTCCAACACGTCCTCCAGATCCTCCATTGGAAGAAGTTCTATGAGAAGCTCTCGAAGTGCGACTTCGTTCAATGGTCAATTGAGTTTCTTTACCACATTATTGGCCGTGGACGAATATCTATTGACCGAAAAAGGATATTTGCGGTGGCAGAATGGCCAACTCTAAAAAACGTGCATGACGTACAGGTTTTTCTCGGATTTTGCAACCATTATTGAAGGTTTGTGAATGATTATGCGCAAGTGTTAGCGCCTCTTTTCGACCTCACCCGCAAAACTTGCGAGTGAATTTGGGGAGAAAGAGAACAAGAAGCCTTAACCTTTCTATGTAAAGCTCTGACCTCTGCGCCAACCCTTCAATTGGCAGATCCAACGGCCAACTATGTCATGGTCACGGATGCCTCTGTTCAAGCAATCGGTGCCGTCCTTCTACAGGTCTACGATGGAAGGGAACAACCCATCAGGTACATGTCACGGAAGCTTCACAGAGGAGAGCTCAACGATGCCTTTAATGAGAAGGAAATGCTTGCAGTTATTCACGCCTTCAAAACATGGCGCTACTATGTGCAGTGTCGGAAATGTGTGGTTCAAACAAATCACCACGCCCTCAAGTAATTGAAACCTCAGAAAAATCTCTGCTTAAGACAAACACGATCGATGGAGTTCCTTCACTCCAACTTTGAATACAAAATCAAGTACCAGCCCAGAAAGATAAATCCAAGAATTTCGCTGAGCCAATGGCCCGATCTTGTGGATGTCAACGCACTACAAACGAAGCCGTCCCCTACATTGAGAAGCTATTCGCACGTGGATACAAAGATCATGGGGCCTACGACACGTCAAACGTCCACCTCGTAGGCTCCTATTGGTAGAAAAAAAGAGAAATCAGGTGGTCGTCCCCAAAGTTGAGGAGCTGTAGTACATGCTTATAAAGGAATGCCACGACACCAGCCGATGAGGTCACTTCGAAGCTGACAAGACCCTAAGAAAACTCGCCAAGTAATATTGGTGGGACATGATGGGAGTTAACGACGTAAACGTATGCAGAAGTTGCGACATCTTTCGGAGACACAAGAGTCGATGAACCAAACCCTTGCTTAGCTACAACCACTACCAATACCAGAGAACCCATTGGCTATTATCTCCATGGACTTTGTGACAGGTTTGTCTATCACACAACAGGGGTTCGACACCATATTCGTCTTCGTCGACAAGTTCTTGAAGATGGCACATTTCGTCCCTACAACTATGGATGTAAACGCCAAAGGAGCAACACGGTTGTTTCTTGACCAGATCGTGTGACTACATGGGATACCATGATCAATCATGAGCGGTCACCAGATGAACGGTTTACCAGACTCGTCTGGCGACACTTGATGCAACGGTATGGGATTTGACCACAGCTTTCAACGTCGTTTTATCTGTAAACCGATTGACAAACCGAGCGAACCAACCAATTGCTCCCTGTGAAAACCCACGTCACCGACAGGGCAATCAAACAATTAGTTGCCAGTTTGCATACAATTCGGCAGCCTCTTCCGTAACAAGGAAGATAATGTTTGAGGTAGTGTATGGAGCTGAACCGACCACCTTGATTGATTTACAAACCAAAAGCAACATCCTCCCCGTTGACACACATCGACAAGAGTTTTCTGCAATCTGGCAGGAGACCCGTCAAGCCCTCGCAAAAACGCATCCGCCATGAAACGGCACACCGATAAGGATCGCCAAACCAAGGAGTTCATTGCAAGAGATAGGATTTTGCTTACCTCCGCAATGGTCAAACTCCGCGGGTCAAGCAACCCAAAGCTCAAACCACGATGGTTGGGTCCTTTTGACATCTTGTAGATGCGAACCCCATTTGTTGCTTAGCTTCGACTATGCGACAACATGCAGATACACCAAGTTTTTCACATCAGCAAACTTCGGCCCTATGCCAACCCCGTCGAAGATTTTCCTGGACGCGTGGGACCCGCACCGCCACCCATGGTTACATATGGTGACCATGAATATGAGGTTGAGGAAATCCTCGATCACCGTCTTTGAGGAGGAGAAGACTAGTATATAGTAAAATGGAAAAGCTATGATGTGGCACACAAGTGGATGCCGTATAGCCAACTCTGAGTTGTCGATCCCCTTATCGACGGCTACAAAGCCTGACTCTGACCACGTGGTGATATCGCGCGGGGACGACGCGGCTAAAGGGGAGGAAAGTGTTGTACCAAATAGGCATACACGAGGCCAAGACCTCCAAGCAAGCTATTTTTTTCCTCGCCACCCATGACCTACTTCGTGACTTAATCGCGATGATCTTTTTGCGCGCTCGAGGGGAATTCCTCCAAATACCTAAGAACTCTCACGCGACAACGCCCCTTTTTTGGTCATTTTTGGAACTTGCTTAAATCTACCCACGACACTTTTTTAGCCCTTAAGACCACGGGCGACAATCTCTCAAGCGACTTCAACAACTCTCATGAACCAACCTTTTCAGTCTTGAAGCCCCCAACAAACCAACGAGGGGCTTTGCAATTCAAAAAATCAGAGCATGGCGTTGCATCACGCAATTCGTCAAAATCCTAAACTACTCGACCGAGCCTCATTCACTCACAGTAGCATCTTGCATGTACATCATTGAGTTTCCACACTTGTCAGAACGAAGTATATTTTAATGTTTTGAAAATTACCCAAATAATCCCAATGTGTGAAAAGTGTCCTGTTTTCAACTGTGAACCACTTCACTTCTGACCGACGTAACAATGAGCTTCATCAAAGCTCATGTGAGAGAGCCCAGTCTTCTTTGTGTTGAACCCATTGTTGACCCGTCATTTATAGGAACTTAATGGTGTTTCATATAATACTGCTTGTGTTTCATGGTTTAACTTTATACAAATAATGCTTTTCATTCTTTAGACTAGGTGTGTTTGGCATGTGTTGTAGGACTAATGAATTCATTGGAAGATTTTGCAACAATAGAAGTATGTTCACATAAATATACATAAGAAACATTTTTTGGGATTATAACTTAAACACATTCCTATGCTAACTGTTATATGAGATAAGAGTTGTGAAATGTTTTAAACATTAGGATCACATACTTTATTGCATGGACATTTATAAAAAGAGCTTTAAAATATTTTAGAATAAGTTATATATTTGTCATGTTTTTATTCCCTTTGGATCAAAAATAGTTCGAAAAACATTAGAGATTGACATGGAATACAAAAGTTTAGATCAATTATTCCTTAAGTTTCATAAGACAGTTTAGCTTCCTTTTTTGTTGAAAAGGCTAAAGCATCTCCGTCATAAACTCATGTACTAGCTCTTTCAACATTTTCAAAATCTTTGGAACATTATTTGATCAAATTAAGGTTTTTATGAGGTACATGCAGAATATATGTTATGCCAATGGAATACACAAGGCTCAATCCTAGAAGAGACCTAATTTTGGTTCCACCTCCCCCGACCTAGCTCTCAACTGAGTCGCAACCACATTCTTTATGCTCGGAGGGAATTCTCCAGAATACCCCAGAATCCTGGCATGTTGATGGCTACTTTCAGATCACCTCGAGCAACTTGTCGAAACATGTTCTTACCATTCCTTGATGTTTTGAGACTACGGAGGAATATCTTTTGAGCAACTTTCACAAACCTCGCGAACCCTCAATTCGGTCTTGAAGCCCCCCCCCCGTTGAACCAGCAAGGGACTTTTGAAGCCAACAAATCAGGACAAGATGTCGCGTCACGCGAACCGCCAAAAACCCAAACGGCTTGACCGGGCATCATTTTCTCGCACTCTACATTTTTATACACGTTGCCGAGTCTCGGCACTTACAAAAACGAAGTATTATTTTCGCTTCTCAGAAGTACCAAACTGACCCCACTCTCGTAAGAAGTAGTAAGCCATGTTTTCAATTGTGAACTTTCTCACTTCCGAATCGCGTAACACTTGGTATCTAGAAGCAATCGCACATGCAAGGCACAAGACTATTTTTCACATCAATGCAGGACTACCACGTGTCTTCAAGTGCATCTCCACCAAATAGGAAATTTTAGACCTTGCGACAAAGTCAGTGTTGATCTGATTTGCTCGTTCTCCATCGCTGACATTTGGACTGGCACAGGATGGACCAGGCATGCACTGCTCCCTTGGAGTAAGTCCCCTAAGTCTGGTCCAGATAGACAAGTCATGCACTGCTCCTTTGGAGGGAGTCCCCTTGGTCTAAATTGGATAGTATAGCCAGCAAACACTACTCAGGACAACTCCTTGTGGCTTAGACGTTCCAGAGTTAGTCTCTGGAGCAAGAGGCCACTAGGTCAAATCTCATCCCAGTGACTAATATTCTTTGTGACTAAAATTTAGACAAGAAGGTTCTAAGAGACATCTTAGAACATTCCAAGGTCCTTCTTGGTGGTTGGCGCCACTTGGCGGCCACAGGGAGCACCATGTAGGCAGGGGGGATGATGCAACCAAGATTGCCCCCAAAGTGGCTCATCCAAGGAGCCACTGCGCGCCTAGGCTAGAGGCTAGCTCTAGGACTATAAGAACCAGTGAGTTACCTATGATTGAGTACAGTTCCTACCTTTGAGACTCTTAACAGAGTTGTCCACCAGAGGCAGACACTAAAGAAGCATAGGTTGGTCTAAGCCCCAGGAGTTTTCTCCTTGCACGTAAATGACCAGGTGTTCAGGACAGAGTGCAAGGGAATGATTCCTATGAGCTGCTCGGTGTGGAACCTTGGCTCTGGGGCTGATATCACCTCTTGGTTGCAACACCAAGAGCGGTCGGCGGGAAACATTGTGTTGAAACCCGTTTTCTAGACCGTCGCCTCAGGCAGGTTGACAAAGGGTTATGTGCCCACATTGACTAGTTGTAAGGCACGCTTCTGCGTACTCTCTTGCCCTCTCTGTCTTGCAGCGCGCATCAGCTCCATCAGCTCCATCTGCTCCATTTGCTCCATCAGCTCCGACGGCGGGTGCTGGCACTTAGCGAACAAGGGCCAAGGATAAGCTCTTCCCTATGAGGTATGACCCTTGAGCCCTAACCAGGATAAGCTCTGCCCTTGGAGGAATGACCTTTGGTTTGCTATTGTGCGTTCTTGTATGTTTTCACATGATGAACGAGTAAGGGGTAAGCAACGGATCTTCACCTTCTAAACCGGTAGCAGACAACAGCCTACAACGGCTTCAATGAAGGAGAGAAGCAGAGAAGCACTATGACGACACACACGATTCTCACTCTTGAGTAGGTCAATGATGGGATGTCAAAGTTCACAGGTATAGGTTTTCCCTTGTGGAAATGGCAATCTGAGATTGTCATGAGGGTGCGTGGCTACTTGAAGATGTTCCTTGGAGAAGAGGTTGAACCTCCAAAAACAGATGTTGGATATGAAGCGTGGAGTGTCAAAAACGACATGGCGCTTGCGATTCTTGTGACATCAGTACATGGGTCACAGCATGTCCACCTCCAAGGTATCACGCATGTATCAAATACTTATGAGAAGCTTGCACATGTACACCAATCAACGGCTCTCGTAAATCACTTCTTCATCCTTTAAAAGCTGATTTCGATGAGGGTGAGCGAGGGAGAGTCGATTCCGGTCTTCCTGTTACAGTTTGAAGGACTACTGCAGCAAGTGACCCAAATGAACCGGGAAATCAACACCAACATGCAGGCCATGATCCTCCTCATGGCGCTACGTGAAAGTTGGGGTCCTGTGATCACCGTCTTTGGCGGTTGGAAGAAGGAGGATTTGACGTATGAGGCAATGTTTGAGTACGTGCGCAACGAGGCCATGCGTCGCAGCGGTATTAAGGCGAACATTTCGGCCTATGCTGCGCAATACGGTGGTCATGGCAACAACTCCTCTTCTGGTCAAAATGTCTGCGGAAGCGGTGGTGGTGGAGGAAAAGGCAATGGTGGCAGTTGAAAGGGTTCAAAGCGTCTTGGGAAGTGCCATAACTGTGGCAAGCTTGGGCATTAGGCACGGGAGTGTAGGGATTCCAAGAAGCAAGACGGAGGCCATGGTGGTAGAAATGAGGGTAAAGGAAAGGGTAAGGAGTTGACGACCATGATGGCTGAGAGCGTGCCGGCAACCAAGGGAGCGGAATTGCTCAAGCGTGGAGCCTACGGGCTTGACTATGGCACAAACCATCATTCTTCAAGGGAGAAGGATGGGTTCATATCCATTGGGGACACTGAATGTGGCTTTAGGTGTGCCAGTGACAGCCTTGTCCATGCGCAAGGCGAGGGAGATAAGTTGATCAACATCAACGTGAATGATGCTGAAAAAGACTTAAAGTTGGAGAACGTTCTCTACATGACATCTTTTGCGCCAAACCTCTTGTGAGTGTGCAAAATCACAGACCACAACATGACAGTCGTCTTCACGGAGGAGGAGGCCGTGATTGTAAAGAACAAGAATATCAAGATCTCATATAAAAAGGAGAGTCTTGTCTCACAGGTCCCAAGAGTTGATGGGCTCTACGTGCTATAGAGCAAGCCCCTTTAGAGTACAATTGAGGGATATGTGGCGGTTGAAGAGCCCAAGTATCCAAAGCCTGATGATACACCACAGGCTGTCACCATGGCGGCCAATACACCAAAGACACAGATGCTGAGCTGTGGCACAGGCGATTCTGCCATATGGCTGACAGCACACTGCAAGCTATGCAGCACCACAAAGTGGTTCATGGGATGGAGGGATGCAAGGCCAAGGATGAGGGAAACTGTAAGAAGCTGTGTGAGCCATGCCTCCAAGGCAAGGCAAAGAAGATGCCCTTTGAGCGTAATGGGCAATGTGTGGCAACAATCTTGGACCTGATTGACTCTCACGTGTGCGGACCATTCCGCACTCCTTCGAACGGCGGCAGCAAGTATTTCTTGACCTTCATCAATGACCACAATCGCAAGATGTGGATCTACTTCCTGAAGTCAAAGGGAGAGATCAAGGAGAAGCTACAAGAATTTGTCACGATGGTAGAGCGGCAGACAAGCAAGAAGGTCAAGGCACTGCGCACAGACAACGGTGGTGAGTATGAGGCGTGCAAAAGCTGGTTGAGCCAACACGGCATCAACCACCAGACCACCACGCCTTACACCTCCTAGAGTAATGGCATTGCTGAGCGAATAAAACATACTATCCTCGGAATGATACGAAGCATGCTCTTCGACGCCAAACTCCCACCTCACTTCTGGCTTAAGCTACAAGAATTGCTTGCTACCTTGTGAATCTCACTCTGGCAGCCGCGTTTGGAAGACATGGTAAGAAGCAGCAAGAGAAGAAGCTCAGGACACCACAGGAGGCTTGGTCAGGAAAGAAGCCAGATGCCTCATACTTGAGGGTCTTTGGCTGTACTGCCTGGGCAAAGGTCCAAGCAGGAGAAGGAAGTGGCAAGCTGGATGCACGCGCTTGCAAGTGTGTAATGGTCGGATACGATACTGCACCCAAGGTGTACAGGTTGTGGGACCAAGCGGGTGGAAAGCTCATCAGAGGCCGAGATGTTGAGTTTGAAGAAAGGACGCTCGGCAAGGGAGAATCGCTCGATCCCGTCCATGCTCCTGAATCAGGAGAGTGGGTTGTGTTGCTTGAGTCAGGTGATCAAGCACATGGGAACTAGCAGATGGTGCCAGTGAAAGTTGGTGCTACAGGCAGAGTGGCTGTGCACGCTAACGCAGCGACGGACTCTGACTGTGAGTCTGAGTTGTCCGAGGTCTATAATTTGAACTCTGAAGCCGGTGGCTCTTCCTCAAACAACGGATCACTGGCAGTGCAGGAGCAACAGAAGCAACTAAGGCTTGAAGCACCACCAGCAACACATCGACGTAGTACGCGCCAGAAGAAACCTCTGTCCAAGTACGATGCTGAGAGTGCAGAATGGACCGGACTCAACTGCTCATGCTTGGCTTAAGGAGAGCATGTGACCGTAGTGGAGGCTATGAACATGCCACATGCGGCCAAGTGGAAGGAAGCATTGGATAGCAAACTCACATCCATTGAAGAGAACGGAACATGGTTTCTGGTTGACCGGCCCCCAAACGCACATGTGGTGGGGTCAAAGTGGGTACTCCAGAAAAAGTTCAAGCAGGATGGTACTATTGACAAGTACAAAGCAAGAGTTGTGGCAAAGGGGTTTTCCTAGCGTGTAGGCTCAGAGTACAAAGAGACCTTCGCGCCTACCGTCACCTTTGCCTCCATTAGATCCATGTTGGGCATCGATGTTGCAAAAGATCTGGAGGTCCACCAGATGGACGTCAAGACAACTTTTCTCTATTGGAAGCTAGACAAAGAAGTGCTGATGGAAGTGGAAAAGGGAGTGAAAGCTCCAGAGGGCAAGGTTTGCAAACTGTTCAAAGTACTCTACGGGAAAAAACATCCTCCAAGGATGTGGTTCAAGGAGATGGACGGCTTCATGGCCGGGCTTACCTTCACGCACTGCAAGAATGACCCTATTGTCTATGTGCGGGAGGATGAGCAAGGCTTGATGCTGGTTGCACTATACGTGGATGACCTGATCATCTGCTCGTCTTCAGTCGAGCTTTTGAACAAGCTGAAGAAAGATCTCAGCAGAGGTTCAAGATGAAGGACATGGGTCCGCTCGAGTTCTACCCCGGGATAGCCGTCCACCGCAATCAAGCAGCATGCACCATCGAGCCGAACTAGACCAAGTACATCATGGAGGTCCTCAAGCGCTACAACAAGGAGGAATGTAAGCCCATCAACACACCCATGACAACAGACACCAAGCTCTCCTCCTCCATGAGCCCAAGCATTGAAGCAAAACGGTGTGAGATGGAGAACATTCCATACCAGTCTGCTGTTGGCAGCCTCATGTATGCCATGGTAGGAACACACCCAGATATTTGCTATGTTGTGGGACAAGTGAGCAGGTTTGTGGCCAATCCAGGGCCACAACACTAGCAAGCAGTCAAGCGCATCATGCGCTATCTACAAAAGAAACAACACATGGGACTCCAATTTGGAGGCCAAGAAGGATTTGACCCGTTGCGGCTGGTGTGCTACACAGACGCCAACTGGGGAGGAAGAATTGATGACAAAAATTCCACCTCGAGCTTTGTGTGCCACTTAAACGGTGGTGCAGTCTACTGGGCAAGCAGAAAGCAAGACTGTGTCTCCCTCTCTACCGCTGAGGCAGAGTACATCGCTTTGTCAGAAGCATGCAATGAGACACAGTGGCTATGCAGTTTTCTTGTCGAGATGAAAGTGCCACAAACGGAAGCAATAGAGGTCCCCATCGACAACAAGAGTGCCATGAAAATGGCACAGGATGATGTCATCTCTCGGCGGACCAAGCACATAGACATCAGGTACCACTATTCACGCGACCTGATTGCGAAGGAGATCATGGACCTGGAATGCGTGGAGACCAGGAAGTTGCTCGCAGATTGTACGACAAAGGCGTTGGAAAGCGAATTACACTCTGTAGGTACTAGAGGCATCAGTATGGTCAAGGCAGCGGACGAAGACTGATGCCATGACTCCTTGAGAGAGGAGATATCTCACAGCTAATGGACAGAGGTGCAAGGGAGAGTCTGTTGATCTGATGTGCTCGTTGTCCATCGCTCACATTTCAACAGGCACAGGACGGACTAGGCATGCACTACTCCCTTGGAGTAAGTCCCCTAAGTCTGGTCCAAATAGACAAGTGCTTTTGGTATAAACTAGATAGTATAGCCAGCAAACACTACCTGGGAAAACTCTTTGTGGCTTAGACGTTCTAGAGTTAGTCTCTGGAGCGGGAGGCTAATGGGTGAAATCCTACTCCAGTGGCTAATTTTCTTTGTTATCAAAAGTGGGACACGATGGTTCTAAGAGACATCTTAGAACATTCCAAGGTCCTTCTTGGTGGCTAGCACCACTTGGTGGTCACAGGGAGCGCCATGTAGGCAGTGGGGATGATGCAACCTCGATTGCCCCCAAAGTGGCTCATCCAAGGAGCCACTGTGCGCCTAGGCTAGAGGTTGGCTCTAGGACTACAAGAACCTGTCAGTTGCCTGTCATTGAGTACAATTCTTACCTTTGAGACTCTTAACAGAGTTGTCCACTAGAGGCAGACGTTAAAGTAGCATTGGTTGGTCTAAGCCCCAGGAGTTTGCTCCTCGCGCGAAAGTGACCAGGTGCTAAGGACACAGTGCAAGGAAGTGATTTGTTTGAGCTGCTCAGTGTGGAACCTTGGCTCTGAGGATGATATCACCTCTTGGTTGCAATACGAAGAGCGGTCGGCAGGAACCATTGTGTTGGAACCCGTTTTCTAGACCGTCGCCTTAGGCACGTTGACAGTCGGCAAATGGATCGAGCACACCTAACGATAGGAACGGTAACTGGCAAAAATGCCGTTGATGGCAAAAGACATCCTACAAAAGACCTTCAACGTCATCTAAGGGGATGATTGAATGGCGGCCGGCACCTTGACTAGCGAAACCAATCGGGATCCTAGCATGCCTCACATGCCAATTCCACTTATACCACCCACCAATACAACTTCATTGTCGACACAAGACAAAATTGCCGAGTTGACTGGCTGGCTGGAGTAGATGAAAGCATTTCAACGAACGCTTGTTAAACAACTAAAGTAGTACGCCGCCAAAATCTGTGACAGAAAAGCATGAGAAGCAATACTTACCGATCAAGTTAACATCGCCGGGGCCTCGATGCATCTAGGGCTTCTTGAGCCGTTCAATCTAGCAAATCCCAAAGGACCAACGGTCACAATCTCGAGATGAGCTTGGAGGTATACTTCACCGTTGTTGGGGTTCACTTCAACAAAAAATAGATGAACCTCGCAGCCTTGATTGTGCAGGGCACGGATTCAAGTTGGTGGGCCAACCTAATGGCCAGCCAATAGTAGTAGGCAGCCGAAGGTGTTGATCCAATGGCTACAACATCATCGGCACAAGGCATACTATCTTTTGAGCTAGTTGATCTGACCGGGAAAGTATCAATAACACCCTCATCCAGCTAGTGCAAGTCCACCGAGGCACTTGTCGCATGCTTCAACAAGTTGAAAGAGAGAAACGAGATTCGCGACCAGCTGTAACTATTGAAGCTGCTTTCTAGCATAGCAACGTACACAAGGTGTTTTTGCAACATAAACACCGGCAGCAACATCGAAAAGGATTAACTCTCTTTTCACTACAACATTAGCCTCAAGTGAGATATTCGCAGAGCACTCTTGATTAAAAACATCATCAACAATTTGTTGAAGTTCATTGCAGCCGTTGAACGCATTGACTCTGCACATGTCAACCCGATGTTCAACAATTCCTACGGCTGGCGCTTAAAGTATCAAACATAGTAGAGCAGCAGGCATCGGTTGCACAATTTGGAGAACTCGAATTTGATTGAAGTTGATGCTATCAAGAAAAGGGAGATCAAGGGACCTGCTATAGTACATAGATCCAACACATTGCAAGGAACTGGCCCCGAAAAAATCAGAAGGGGGCGAGAAGAAGAAGAAAAGGCAAAAAGGAGAGGAGTCGGAAAACAATCTAGGGCAGGAGTAGACAGCAAAACTCCTGCACCCACTGAGAAACCTACGCCGAACAATCACCCACCCAAACGGCTACGATCGCCTAAAACGAGGGTTCTTGAAATTTAAAATTTTGACAAGGGATATGAGGATGACCAGCCAGCGATACTACTACGAGTGCAACCAAGGGAGTGCAAAAGTTTAAAAATCTTGCCGGTATTACTTGATGGAGGTGCATCTCATAGTTTTGTATCCGATCAACTGGTAAAAAACCCGGATTTGAATTACAAGCTTGGAGCTTTTGAGATAAAAACTACTTTGCATTTGCTGATTGTAGACCTAACTGTTTAGAGAGCCTGCCAAATGAGCGACTACAAGGTGATTCTTGGGCAAGAGTTCCTATACCAACTGAATGTGTAAATTGACTAAAGCAACGACATTGTGTACATCATACATGGCGGGCAAAAGAACTTCTTACCGCTTGTGGAGCAGTGGAAATCTAGCCTATGTGCAACAAGCGACAATAGGGTGACTGAAAACATTTTAACAATTATAGTAGTAATCGCAAAGACTCAACGGTGGTCAGATATGCTGATATCGCTTGACCTGGCAAAAACATATTCCAGGAGAGGGCCACTCCGTGGTTGGTCTATGTTGATTTGAGTAGCACAAGAAAAGAATGAGTTTTCGTAGCTGACGCATCAGCCTCATCAGCCTCATTGGCATCAAAGTTTACGATCATACTAGAGGAATTCCTTTCGCTTATGAAATAATTTGAAGGTATGTTGCCCAAAAAACTACCAAGAAAACCCCCTCCAAAACACGACATAGACCACCAAATTGAGCTCAAACCTGGCAGCAGACCAACCGTCAAACAAACGTATCAAAGGAGTGATCAGGACCTCACACAGCTCAAGCGACAATGGAATGACATGCTGACTCAAGTGTTCATCTACCTGTACATTTTGCCATACATTGCACTAGTAATGTTTGTGAAAAGTAAATTGGCAAAGTACGGATGTACGTGGATTACCAGGCGTGGAACGACATCACAATGAAGTACCGCTACCCTCTACCTTGAATAGACAACATTTTTGACAAACTGCGTGGAGCAAGAATTTTAAGCTAAATGGACCTACAAAGCGGCTACCACCAAATTTGTATTGCCAAGGAGGATGTTACAAACATGTAATGGGCACGTTAAGTTCACGCTTATTGCATTTGACTGAAAAATGCCCTCACAACGTTCATGGCATCGATGAACAACATGTTTCGCCCATACCTTGATGATTTTCTTGTGGTATACATCAAGGACATAATTGTGTACAACCAAACCTTAGAGGATTGTTAACGACACCTTCGACAAGTTTTCAAGGTCCTCCCAAGGGAGAATTTTTATGGGAAGCTCTCAAAATGTGACTTCGGTCAACGCTCGATTGAGTTTCTCGGTGACATCATCAACAATAAATGAATATCCATGGACCCAAAAAAGATATCTGCGGTGGTAGAATTGGCAACTCTAACAAAAGAATGCGACGCACAAGGCTTCCTTGGATTTCTCCACTGTTATTGGAGGTTTGTGAAGGATTACACCAAGTGTGAACGCCTTTTTTTGAACTCATGCGCAAAATCGGTGAGTGGAATTGGGGAGATAACGGACAAGAAGCTTAGATTATTTTTCGTAAAGCTCAAACCTTCGCGCCAACCCTTCAATTGGCAGATCCAATGGCCGATTACATCATGCCCACAGATGCGTACGATTCTACAATCCGGGTCGTCCTTCTGTAAGAGAAGAGTGAAGGTGAACAACCCATCACATAGATGTCGCGGAAGCCTCATGGGGTGGAGCTCAACCATGTCGTCCACGAAAAAGAAATGCCCGCTGTAATCCATGCCATCAAAACCTAGCGTTGTTATGTGGAGTGCCACAAATGTGTGGTTCGAATGGACAATCACGCCCTCAAGTGCCTGAAAACGCAGCCAAACATCAGCCCAAGACAAACTTGATGGATGGAGTTCCTTGAGTCAAACATTGACTACAAAATTGACTATTGGCCCGGAAAAAACAGATCATGCAGACGCACGAAGCCACCGACCTAATCTCACAGAAGTCAATGCACTACAGATTCACGCAAACTTGTACATGGCAAAGTTATTCGCACGTGGCTACGAGGACCACAGAGCCTATGACACAACAAAGTTCCACTTGGTAGGCTCTTTTTTGCATAGAAAAAGTAAAAATCAAGTGTCATCCCCAAAGTTGAGGTGCTACGGCGCATGCTTCTCGATGAACGACACGACACCGGTCGATGAGGCCACTTTGGAGCCCACAAGAATTGAAGAAGCTTGCAAAGCACTATTGGTAGGACAAACCGGGGATTGACGTCGCAAGCTTCTAGAAAATCTAGGCTCCATGATGTTGCAAGCTTCCAAAAAACCTACGTGCATAGAAAAACCTTTGAAAACGACATGAGGATCAAAGCACAAAACCCCTCGAACTGTTACAGTCACTACCAATATGAGAGAAACCGTGGACCAACATCTCCATGGACTTTGTGATAAGTTTTCCTACCACACCAGAGGGATTCAATGCTATACTTGTCGTCATCATCAAGTTGTTGAAGATGGCACACTTCACTCCACCACTACGGATGTAACCTCCAAGGGAGTGGCAAGACTATTCCTTAACCAAATCGTCTGACTAAATGACACTTCGTGATCAATCACGAGCGATGGAGATGCGTAGTTCACCAGCCAGTTTTGACAGCGTTCCACCTGCAAACCAATTGAAAAATGAAGCGAACTACGCACATGCTCCACCATCTCCTCCGAACTCTGTGCAAACCTCATGGCATGGACTGGGAAGTCAAGCTGTTAGTAGCTGAGTTCGCATAAAATTCAACAAAATCTGTTGAAACAGGGAAAACACATTTTGAAGTAGTGTATGGGGCAGAACCAACCATCTTGATTGGCCTACAGAGCGAGAGCGATATCCCCACCATCAACAAACATCGACGAGACTTTTCCAAAATCTGGGAAGTAACTCCTCAGTCTCTTGCAAAGATGCAAGCAGCTATGAAGCAACACGCCGATAAACATCAGCAAAGTGAGGAGTTCAAGACCGGTGACAAAGTTTTGCTGAACTCCGTAACGGTCAAACTTTGCATATCAAGCAATCCAAAGCTTCAACCATAGTGATTAGTGCCTTTCAACAACTTGGAAATGCGCACTCTAGTCGTCGTAAAGCTGCGACTACCCAACACCACATAGATCCACTCGGACTTCCACATCAGCAAACCCTGACACTACGCCAATCCAACAAAATATTTCATTGGAAGCACAAAACCTGCTCCGCCACCCATGATTATAAACAGGGACCACGAGTACGCAGTGTAGGAAATACTTGATCATCGACAATGAGGAGGTAAAGATCAATGTTTGATCAAGTGGAAGAATTATGACGCGACACATAACAATTGGGTGTTGTACAACCAACTCTCAAATGTGGATTTTCTCATCGATGGCTACAAAGCCCGACTTTAGCCGCGTAGTGGTAACGCGACGGGGCGTCGCGACTAGAGGGGGGGAGTGTTATGCCGATGGCATACACAAGGCTCAAACCAAGAAGTGGCCTAATTTGTGTTCCACTGCCCCTGACCTACATTGCGACTTAGTCGTAGCCAATTTTTCCGCGCTCAGAGGGAGTTCGGTGGAATATCCGAAATCCTCGCACGTTGACGACTACTTTCAGGTCACTTCTAGAAAATCACCGTATGGTGTTCTCGACGATCCTTGATGTTTCAAGACTACGGAAGTTCTTTTAAGCAACTTCAACAAACCTCGCAAACCCTCAATATGGTTTCAAAGTCCCCCCTCGAACCAACGAGGGACTTCACCAACAAAGCAATCAGGACAAGGCGTCTTGTCACGCGCATCGCCAAAAACCCAAACGACTTGACTGAGCCTCATTTTGACGCACTCGCTATTTGTTCTACTGTTACGCAAGTCGGAAGTGAAGTGGTTCACAATTGAAAACACAACTTGTCACTTTTCCACGGAATTAGGATTAGGTGGGTAGTTTGGAGAAGTGATAATCGTACTTCGTTCTCACAAGTGTCCAAAATCTATGATGTATTTACAAGATGCAACTGTGAGAGAATGAGGCTTGGTTGAGCCGTTTACAATTTCGGTGATTCGAGTGACGCGACGCCGTGCTCTGATTTGTCAAATCAAGCAGTCCCTTGTTGATTTGTTGGGGGCTTTGCGATATGAAAACATGGTTCGCGAGGGTTGTCGAAGTCGCTCGAGGGATCGTCGCCGGTAGTCTCGAGGTCTCAAGAAGTGTCGCGAGTAGGTTCGGGCGAGTTTTTGAAATAATCGGTAAAGGGTCATCATCACGCGAGAGTTCCGGGGTATTCGGGGGAACTCCCCTCGAGAGCGGATCACCGCGACTAAGTCGCAAAGTAGGTCAAGGGTGGCAAGGTAAAAGATAGTTTGCTTGATGTCCTCGCCTTGTGTATGCCTGTTCGGCATAACACTTGCCCCCCCTCTAACCGCGACATCCCGGTGCACAATTAATTCGTGGCCGGAGTCGTGCTCTATAGCCATCAATGAGGGGATCCACATCCAAGAGCTGGCTATACGGCAGCCACCTATTATGTGTCGCATCGTAGTTTTTCCATTTGACTAGACACAGGTCTTCTCCTCTTCACCGATGGTGATCGAGGATTTCCTCCACCTTGTTTTCATGGTCACCACCTCCGATCATGGGTGGTGGTGCGTGTGCCACGTGTCCAGGAAAATCTTTGGCTCGGTTGGCATAGTGCCAAAGTTTGTTGATGTGGAAGACCGGGTGAATCTGCATTTAGTCCGGTAGTCGGAGTTTAGCGACGACTAGAGTTTGCATTTCCAAGATGTTGAAGGACCCCAACCATTGTGGTTTGGGGTACGGGTTGTTTGATCCGCAGAGTTTTACCGTCGCAGAGTTAAGAAAAACCCTATCTCCAATTGTGAACTCCTGGGCTTGTCGATGTTAGTCGGTCTGTCGTTTCATGGCCGCCTGAGTTTTTGCGAAGGTTTTCCGAGTTTCCTCCCAGATGGTAGAAAATTCTCCTCGATGTATGTCGACGGGAGGGATGTTGCTTTCAGTCTGTAGATGAATCAAGGTGGCTGGTTCTGCTCCATAGACCACCTCAAACAGTGTTTTCCCTCTTGCTGTAGAGGTTGCTCAGTTGTACGCAAAATCGGCAACTGGTAGTTTTATTGCCTAGTTAGTGTCGTGGGGTTCACACGGGGTTCAAAGGAGTTGCTTGAGCGTTTGGTTGTTCCAGTCGGTTTGTCCACCAGTTTGCGAATGAAACACCGTTGAAAGTTGGAGTCGACAACCATACCGCAGCATCAACTCTTGCAAAAATTGGCTGGTGAACCGTGCATCTCGATCACTTATGATCAATCGCGGAACCCCATGCAGTCCCACGATCTGGTCAAGAAAGAATCATGCCACTTTATCCGCAGTTACTTCCGTACTGGTAGGAATGAAGTGTGCCATCTTTGAGAACCTCTCAACAACAACGAGTATGGCATCAAACCCTCCCTGTGTGACAGGCAAACCTGTCACAAAATCGATGGAGATGTCCATCCACGGCGTTTCTGGTATCAGTAGTGGTTGGAGTAAACCGAGAGGTTTGGTTCGTGGACTCTTGTGTCTCTGGCATATGTCGCAATGTTTGCAAACGTTTGCGACGTCAACTCCCATATTGTCTCACCAATAGTCCTTGACGAGTTTCTTCAGGGTCTTGTCGGCTCCAAAGTGGCCTCCTTGGCTGGTGTCATGGCATTCTTCGAGAAGCATGCGTCGTAGCTCTTCGACTTCGAGAAAGACAGCCTCATTTTTTCTTCTTCCTGCGCCAAGAGGAGCCTGCGAGGTTGAATTTTGACATGTCATAGGCCCCGTGATCTTCGTATCCACGTACGAATAGCTTCCTCACGTAAGGGTTGGTTTGGATTTGTAGTGAGTTCACCTCCATAAGATTGGTTCGATGGCTCAACGCGTCCGCAGGATTTGTTTTTCCAGGCCAATACTCAGTTTTGTACCTAAAGCTGGACTAGAGGAACTCCATCCGTCGAGTTTGTCTTTGGCTAAGGTTCAGCTATGTTTTTAGATACTTGAGAGCATGGTGGTTTGTTCGAACCACACATTTACAGAACTCCAAATAGCAGCTACAAGTCTTGAAGGCGTGAATAACTGCGAGTATCTCTTTCTCCTCGACGGTGTAGTTGAGTTTGGCTATGTGAAGCTTCCGTGACATGTACGGGATGGGATGTTTTCCTCCGCCGTGGTACTATAGAAGACGGCCTGTATTGCTCAATCAAAAGCATCGGTGGCCATAACATAGTCAATTGTTGGATTTTCCAATCAAAGGCTTGGCGTCGAGGTCAGAGCTTTCCGTGAAAACGTAAAAGCTTCTTGTTTGCTATCTCCCCAATTCCACTCGCAATTTTTGCGGATGAGGTCAAAAAGAGGCGCTAACACTCGTGCATGATCCTTCACAAAAATTTGATAATAGTTCAAAAATGTGAGGAAAACCTTTACGTTGCGTACTTTTGTTAGAGTTGGCAATTTTGCCACTGCGGATATCCTTTTTGGGTCCATCAAAATTCGTCCTCCGTCGATGATGTGGCCGAGAAACTCGTCTGATCGTTGACTGAAGTCTCACTTTGAGAGTTTCTCATCAAAATTCTCCCGCTGGAGGGTCTCGAGGACTTGCGGGGGATGTTGTCGATGATCCTCTGGCGTTCAGCTATACACGAGGATGTCGTCAAGGTATACCACAACGAAATCATCGAGGTGTGGTCAAGAAATGTTGTTCATTGCTGCCATGAAAGTTGCGGGGCGTTTGTGAGTCCAAACGGCATATCCATGAACCCAAAGTACCCGTATCGTGATCAAAAGGCAGTTTTCGCAACATCCTCATCGGCGAGACGGATTTGGTGGTATCCGTTCCTTAGGTTGATTATGCTGGAAATCTTTCCTCCATGTAGTTGGTCAAAAACCTCGTCTTCCCGAGGTGAAGGGTAGCGGTTCTTGATCGTGATGTTGTTTAGCTACCAATAATCCACGCACACCCTCATTTAGCCTGTTTTCTTTTTTACAAACAGTACTGGTGCGGCATATGGAGAAACGGACAGTCGGATGAACCGCATAGTCAGCATATCGTCCAGCTGTCGTTTGAGCTCTGTGAGTTGGCGATCGATCTTCTGGTTGGTCCCTTTGATGTTAAGTCTGCTTCTACATTTGAGCTCGATTCGGTGGTTGATGTCGTGTTTAGGAGGGAAAAACCCTCCAAATTTTTCTAGAAGTGGAGCAAACTCCTTCGGTACATTTGCAGAATTTGAAATCGATAAGGTAGATGAGGCTGATGATTCAAGTGGGATGACCGATTTGTTACTCGTGCTACTCAGATCGACGTGGACCAACTTTGTCGAGGCTCCCCTCCACACCTATCTCTTTACCGCGTCGAGTGGGATCAGCGTGGCTGGTGGCCGTTGTGCTCGTGAGGCTACTGCTGCCACTTTTGTGCCACTTTCGGCCCGCTAACTGGAATTTGGCCGCCGCATGAGTGGCAAGAAAATATATTGCTCGTCCCATTCAATGTAAATGGCATCGTTGCTCAAGTCGATTTGTGGATTTTTCTGGTACATGAAATCTTGCCCGATGATCACTTTGTAGTTGCTCATTGGGCAGGATCTCCAAACGGTTGTTTCTTGCAGATCCCCGATTTGCAATCGTAACGGCTGCTTTTGTCAATGGATGCAAAGCCGTCCGTCAATGGTTTTGCCTTCAAAGGTTTGGGATTTATACTTCAAACATAGATTTTTCACCAATAGGTCGAATACAAAACTGTGAGATGCACCTCCATCAAGTGACGCTGGCAGATATTTCTGACTTTGGCAACCCCTTGGTTGTACTCTCAACTGTATCACCGCTTGGTTGTCCTCGTATCCCTCGTCAAACCTTGAGATCTCAGGTACCCCCATATTAAGAAATCATAGCCCTTTGGGTGGGCAATCGTTCTGTGCTGGTTTTTCGGGGGGGACATAATTTCCGCCATCTACTCCTCTCCTCCTTTTTGCTTTTTGTGCAGCTCCCCCCCCCTATGGTTTCACCGGGGACAATTCCTCGCAATGTGTTTGTGTTGGAGGCGAGCAGTCCGATCGTTCCACAGCTCTAGCAGGTCCGTTGATCTCCTTTCTGTTCAATAGCGTCAACTTCCATCATGATTGAGTTCGTCGTGTTTTCTGGCCGATGCCCACCACTCTGCTACGGTTGATGTTTGGGGCTCCAGCCATAGGATTATTTGAGTTTGAAGTTCAAATGTATAGAGTCCATGCGTTTAGTGGCTGGGATTGTGTGTGGCAAATCATTGGTGATGTTGTGGATCGCGAGTGCTTGTCGAATGTCGCGTTGGAGGCCGTTGTTGTAGTGAAAACAATGTTCATCCTTTACGATATTGCTGCCGGTGATGATCTCGCAAAAACACCGCGTGTACCCTGCCACGCTAGACAGCTGCATGAGTCATTGTAGCCGGTAGCAAACCTCTGTTTTCTTGTTCTGCTTGCCAAAGCAAGCAGCGAGTGCCTGGGTGAACTCGCGCTTGTTGGATGGGAGAGAAGTTGATAACTTCCAGGTCGGGTGAACCCGCTCGAGAGATTGTATGCCAGGTGTTGACGATGCGGTAGCCGTTGGATCTGCGCCTTGGGCCGCCTGCTGTCGTTGGATGGTCATGAGATCGGCCCACCAACTTGAGGCCGTGCCCTGTAAATGCGAGGCTACGCGGTTCATCTTCTTTTCATTGGAGTGAACCCCAGCAGTAGTGAAGTACACTTCCAAACTATTCAGGAAGATCTTGACCGTCGGTTCTTTGGGATTTGCTGGATTGAACGGTTAAGGGAGCACTGGAAAAATTTGATGCCCAATGATATTGAGTCAATCGATGAGTACCACTTCTCGTGCTTTTGAATCTCTAACTTCAGATGATCACTATTGTAGTTGTTCAACGAGCGTGCGTTGAAACCCTTCCATCTGCGGCAGTTGTCCACTCAACCCCGCAATCTTGTCCCTTGTCGATAATGTGGTCATGTCGGTGAGTGGTGTAAGCGAGATTTATACGTCGGGCATGCCAACCTCCGAATAGGTTGCGCCAATCAATGTGCCAGCCGTCATCCGATCCTCGTCCTCGATGAGGCATATCGACCTTCGCGAGGCCCCTTCGGCCTTCACTGGTGTCTTCGCCGGTTATCGCTGCTGTCGCCGAGTGCACTCCCTCCTTGCGCCGACTTTGTCACAAGGTCTGCGATTCTCTCGTCAGTGGAGATGCACTGGAAGACAAATGCAATTCTTGTGTGAGTGTGAAAAATGGATGCGTATCTTGCTTGGGTCGCTACACTCGTACGCTGATACCAAGTGCTACGCTGGCCATATGTGAAGTGGTTCACAATTGAAAACACGACTTGCCGCTTTATCACAGAATTGGGGTTAGGTGGGTAATTTGGAGAAGTGGAAATGGTACTTCGTTAGCACATGTGTCGAAACTTGATGATGTATATACAATATGCAACTGCAAGAAGATGAGGCTCACTCGAGTTGTTTAAAAGTTTGTCGATTCGTGTGATGCGACGTCGTGCTCTGATTCGTCGCATCGAGAAGTATCTTGTTGCTTCGTTGGGGGCTTTGAGATTTGAAAAGATGGTTTGCGAGGGTTTTCGAAGTTGCCCGAGAGATCGTCACCCATAGTCTCTAGGTCTGAAGAAGTGTCGCAAGTAGGTTTGGGCGATTTCTGGAAAGGACTAGTAAAGGGTCGTCATCACGCGTGAGTTCTGGGGCATTTGGAGGAGTTCCCCTCGAGCACAAAAAAGATCACCGCAGCTAAGTCAGGAAGTAGCTCAAGTGGGGCGAGGTAAAAAATAGCTCGCTCAAATTTCTAGCCTCGTGTATGCCTGTTCGGCATAACATATACGTTATTGAGTTTTAGCACTTACAACAACGACGTATTCTTTTTGCTTCTCAAAAACACCTAATTGACCGCACTCTAGTGAAAAGTAACAAGCCGCGTTTTCAATTGTGAACCACCTCACTTCCGAATGGTGTAACAATATTCATGGGTATTATTTTTTTTATCCGGGGTTGATTTTTGCATGTACAGGTGAAGGTTGATGTTTTTCGTTTTTCTGTGACTGTCTTCAGAGCGGATGTTATGGTTATGCGTTTTCTTGGCTTTCTTGTCCTAAAATGGTGTTTCCCGGTCTAACAAAATCACGTTTTACTGTTTTGGCTTCCTTTGAATTGGTAGGCATGGCCTTGACGCCTTCTGAAAGGCATGCACATGCGACCACATTTACTATGGCCTAGAACCAACGCCATGTTATTGCTTATCATTCTCGGGTTTCAACAGCTTTTTGCTCGTCTTATCAATTTATCATGATTATGGATCGATTCCCTGGCTTGGAGGTCACCAGTTTGAATCAGCGGTAAAGTCAACCACGTCCCTCGGATTTTGCTAGGTTTGGACTTTGCATAAGCAGTCGGTGTCGTACTGATTTTGCGGACCGACATCGCAAGCCGATCAACACCTTACTGATGTGTCAACGTGACTAGAAAAGTCGATTTTTATGTTGAAATCTTTGCGCAAATCCATCTCTTACATAAATTCTTATGCATTGTAGATGACATTCAGTTTTATTCCATGACACAACCCAAGAAATTTGGAATATGTCTTGATTATGGGCATTCGTTGTGATTCTTCACTCTGATTCACGGAATGATTCCCCAACATTTGTGGAGGCAGTCCACGGAGGGTTTTGTGGGTGTCGACGACCGATTAATCCGCGGTTCATTATCATAAGAAAATCATGATGATTTTGTTATGATGAAGAAATAATCATCATAAGAAATTATGATGAAGTTATGAATGAAGCCGTGGATTGGCGGGTTTGCAGATTGATACTACGAGATCTCGTAGTATCGATTGCAACCTCTCGTCACTTCGCCACCTGCCAAGAGGCAACCAAATCAATAGCAGTAACAGGTTGTCGGTTCAAGGCCGTGTGTCCACGCTCTGTCGTGTGACCAAGCTCTGTGGTGTGCAACGGCTACGTGCCGTTCCCACAAGCCTTCTGCACTAAGACGACACGACGCGCCACCGGCGATGAACGGACGCCCGGTTACTGCTACATAGAGGACGTCCAGACTGATCCGATGGTCACAAGGGCGGGAAATAAAATTTCAGTGATAAAAGGCCTTGATGGACCTCGATGGCCTCGAGGGCCCTCCGGGTACCGGCGGGGCGAGGTGAGGCCGGGCGCGCTGGCTGTTGAGATGCAAGCCATCAACGCCCATTAGCCCCGAGGTCGGATGGGCCTCGGTGGGGCCCCCTCTGGAAGACCGCGGGCAAGCATCTGCAAGGCCGCTCAAATTTGAATATCACGCTTGTTTTTCTACCTTTCCAAAGGTTCGCTGACAATCGTAGAGGTCGGAAATGTGCAACGGCTCTCTCTTGGCGCGGGTGGACAAGTGACCGGATCCATCAACGCACCATCACCAGTGTGGATGTGATGGCCTCCATCTCGGTGAAGGCGAGTGGCCAATTCTTCTCTTTTGTTTTATCCCATGTTTTTATTTCCCGCCATCGCGGTCATTGGATCAGTCTGGACGGCCTCCGATTCTACGGTTTCATCCAGGACCCGCTCAATTCATCGATTTTTTATGATTGTGTTTGATTACCCGACTTCGAGGTCACCAATTCGAATCAGCAGCAAAGTAGATCTGGCTGATTGGAAGCTGCGCGATTTTTTTGCCGGAAAATAGGGATTGACGTCCTGATTTCGCGGGGCGGCATCCAACTCCGACAGCGAGCCGGATCGTCGGACCGATGCCTCTCGCGTGCGGTTGCCCCTCTAGTCGTTTAACCGATGCAAGTGGTTGGATAAATCGTCGGTTGCGATAGGCTCTAGCCACCCGTCGATGGCATTCCCTTTCAGCTAAAGCGCACTTTCACCTACCAATTCAATGATACGTCTTGATTATGGGCATTCCTTGTGATTCTGCGCATCAATTCTCGGAGTAATTCTCCAACTTCCGTGTAGACCTGCCACGTAGGTATTTTGGGGTGTCGATGATCAACTAATCGGCGGTTAATCACACAATAATCACCGCGTAATGCAGCCGTGGAGTGGCGGTTTCGCGCAAGACAGCGAGCGCTCGCAGAATTCTCGCAAATACTTGCAATTTCGTTACCCGCCAATGGATGCCTGAATCAGTAGCAGTAACAGGGCATCGGTTGAAGCCCACAGCTTCCCACGCCACAAGTGCTGCTTTCCGCAAGGCATCGTGATTTCTCTGGCTTGCGACGTCTCCGTCACACACGGGCTGTGCGTTCCCCGCCGCTCATGGCACGGCAGCTAAGGCGCGGAGGAGAGCGGCGAGGCCGCTTCTCCTGTCAAGGAGGCGCAGCCTCCGCCTGTGGTCCTACGGGGGTGCCACGCCACGATCACAGCGTGGGCCGCCGCGCTCGCCTAGCCGAGGCCACGAGCGCTGACCCGCCGCTGCCGGCGCCTCTGCCACAAAACGCAGCCTTTTCCCTGCGACCATCGACCCCTGCCCCTCTCTCCCGCCCCCTCCTCCTTGCTCTGCTCCCCCTCCTCCTACTCCTAACCATCCTCACTCCTCCCCTAGTCTCCCTTCCTGCAGCTGCAGCCTCCGCACCACCAACCCACGGCTTCAGACCCGGAAGCGACACCCTGGAAGACGAGAGCTACGGATTCCACAGGATCGACCATGATCGCGACGCGGTGCTAGCGCGCTTCCGCCAGTACCTGCGCATCCCAGCCGTCCATCCCGACCCCGACTACGGCCCCTCCGTGCACTTCCTCGTGGAACAGGCTCGCGAGATAGGCCTGACGTGGAAGGTCGTTGATTTGCCCTCGAGAAAGCCTGTAGTGTTGATGACGTGGCGGGGCTCGCTGGACGAGGCAGGGGAGGGCGGAGAAGCGGGCCCAGGGGGTGAGCCGGACGGAGGGGGAGGCAGTGGAGGGGCAGGGAGTGCGGCGTCGGTGCTGCTGAACTCGCACATGGACGTGGTGCCAGCGGAGCAGCCCAAGTGGTCGCACGCTGCGTTTGGCGCGGAGGTGGACGCGCGGGGAAGGGTGTTTGCACGCGGCTCGCAAGACATGAAGAATGTGGGCCTGCAGGTTTGTGGGTGTGCCTGTGTGTGCGTGTATGTGTGTGCACGTGTATGTGTGCGCGTGTATGTGTGTGCACGTCTATGTGTGTGCACGTCTATGTGTGTGCACGTGTACGTGTGTGCACATGAATGCATAGGTGTGTGCACCGTGTGTTCGCATGTGCATGTGCATGTGTGCAACGTGCCATGTTGTTCCTGCCTTCCTCGGTCATTCCCGGCTTTTCCCCAGTCCCCCCCCCTCCCCCCCCTTTCCGCCCAGTCCTTTTGTTGCGTGGGCTTTTTGCACTGCACTCACTCCGTGTGACGTGCGGTTGCTGCATGGTCCATGTGTGCATGCGTGCGTGCATGGTGCGTGCGTGCGTGCGTGCGTGCGTGCGTGCGTGCGCGCGTGCGTGCGTGCGTGCGTGCGTGCGTGCGTGCGTGCGAGCGTGCGTGCGTGCGTGCGTGCGTGCGTGCGTGCGAGCGTGCGTGCGTGCGTGCGTGCGTGCGTGTGTGCGTGCGTGCGTGCGTCGTGCGTGCGTGCGTGCGTGCGTGCGTGCGTGCGTGCGTGCGTGCGTGCGTGCGTGCGTGCGTGCGTGCGTGCGTGCGTGCGTGCGTGCGTGCGTGCGTGTGTGTGTGTGTGTGTGTGTGTGTGTGTGTGTGTGTGTGTGTGTGTGTGTGTGTGTGTGTGTGTGTGTGTGTGTGCATGTGAGCGAGTGACGCGCACTTTACGACACATTTTGTGCAGCCTTGAGCCTGCCATTCACTTCTGCACCATCACTGCTGCTTCTGCCAGCTCTGCACCATCACCGCTGCTTCTGCCGGCTCTGCACCGGGGCTCTCACTTGCCTCAACTGCGATTCTTTTTCGCATGCGTCATGCCGCCCCCTGTGTATCCTTCCTTAGACCTGACATGCCCCTCCCTTCCCTCATTCTTGGCCATTCCTCCTCCTCCTCCTACTCCTCCTCCTCCTCCTCCTCCTCCACATCCTGATCTTGCTCCCCTCTCCTACCACTTCTCCTGCCCTTGTTGCTGCTGCGGCCACGACCACTGCCGCCACCACTGCTGCTGCTGCTGGTGCTGCTGCAACCAGGCA
>SZWC01000757.1:109453-124205 GCA_023375785.1 Penium margaritaceum
GAACGGACAGTCGTGACAGGACCAAGTACCACAAAGTCACTACGACGACACGTCATGTGGTTGGTGGCACCGGAATCGATGATCCAAGTGCCACCGGAGTCACGACTGGTGGACGTCACTGTACAACGAGCAATGGAACACTCGGCATCAGAGGGATGCTGAGCCGTCAGTGAACAAAGTACATCACGAAGGTGAGACTCATGAATCCAGTCAGTGCAGTCAGGCCCAGCATCATCACATGCAGACTGTGCTCCCCCACACGTGTCATCACGAGTCACGAGGACGGAAAAACAAACAGTCTGTGACCTACTTGACGATGACAACACACTCGTACCTCCCTGAAAGCGAAGTGCCAGAAGGTGACGAAGCTGGGCGATGGTGCGATCACGTGGGTCGGGATCACTGCTGCTCGCTGGTGAGGACGCAGGAGCAGCTGCAGCCGTGGTCGCCGCGCGTCCAGAGGAGTGTGCGGGCGACGTGCCGGACGCGGTGTGAGCAGCATGGGCAGCCTGAAGTCCACGAGTGATGCGCTCCCAGTCAAGCGGCTGCTCGCACTCGGTGTAGCGATGGGCACCTCCACAGTTGTAGCAATGCACAGAACGGCCACTGCTACCTCCGGATGACGGCTGCTACTGACCCGATCTGCGCTTCCTATTCTTCTTCTTCCCCTGGGCAGCTGCTGCAACGCCCTGTGTCTACGTGGGTGTAGACGGGGTCGAAGAGGAGGAGGAAGATGAGGTCGTAATGGAGGTAGATGAGGGTGACTGCAGGAGGGAAGATGATGGTGATGCAAGGACTGCTGCAGCGAGAGAAATCTCCTGATGTGCTACTGCTGCCTCGCGGGCCGATGTCACCTGGAGGAACAGCTGATGCGCCCAAGGGAGCAGCTGCAGAGTGGCTGAGAAAGGCTCGAGAGCAGCGACGCTGTACCGTGTGAAGATGTCGGTGTACTCCAGGCGAACTCCGAGCATGATCGTCCGAAGTGCCCACAGCTGTGTGCCCCCTGAGGTCCCCAGACGCGTGTAAATAGGCATGGCGCGTCGCCAGTAATCCGCCGCAGGCTCCGCTGGTCCCTGACGGAGCGAGTGGAAAGCACGAATGTGTGACGCGCACGTGGCGTGCGTCTCTGCAGCCAGTAGGGACAACGCCAGATCCCAGCCTCCACGAGGATCAGCTCTGGTGCCTGTGCCAGCCTCGCCAAGGAAGGGGCAGAAGTCGACGATTGTCTCACGTGGCATGGCATAGAGAAGTCCTCGCATGGCCCGGGCTGCTGTTAGCACCTGTGCTGGATCTGTAGACTGGTATGGGCTGTGGTAGTAAGGCCACACTCCCTCGGAAGTGGCCAACACCTTAAACAGGATCTCCCAGCAGTCAAATCCATCCTCGCTGATGTACCGTGGAGGTGGTGCCTCAAAGTCCTTTGGCTGCCGCTCCGTGGGGAGAGTAACCGCGGGCTGAGGAGGGCGAGAGACGGGGAAAACTCTTGGAAGGGGGTGATCACAGGGGAAGTCAGGTGACGATCGTATCGGGGACACGGGTGGAGGTCGGGTACCCGTCTGCAGCTGACGGAGGCGCTCTTGTAGAAGACGAATCTCCCGCTCCTGGGAGTCATCCTCAAAGCCTGGCATGAAGGGCTCGTCATCAAGGAGGTCCGCAGGTGGTGGAGAAACCACGCCAGGAGGTGAAGCAGGCGGAGCACCTGTCACGGGCACCTGGACCGAGTGCTGGGTGGAGGCCGCAACGCCGGTAGCTCCCTCAGAAATCCGCGAAGGAGCCGTGGTTTGAGCACGCAGAAGCTCAGTCAGCGTGCGGATCGCGTCAGTCTGCTCTCGCTGCAGACGACGCATCTCCTCCTGCTGGCTGCGCAGGTCCGCAATGGCCTGCGAGCGAGGGCTCAACACCCCTGAAGAAGAGGAGGAGGGATCACCTGGTCCCTTGTCCTTGTCGTCGGGCGAACTCATGTCGCCGCTCACTATAGGATGATAGGTCAAGTTTGTCACATTTCAAAACCGTCTGCGTTATTCAAGGAGTTGAAACGCTGGCAACTTTTGACTGTCCAGGTGAAAAATTGGCTAAGTGTAATGCTGACGTCAGCAAGTGATTGCTGTCGTCAGCACGACCTGATGACGTCAGCAGTCAACAATGCTGACGTCAGCTCGTCCCCTCCTTTTTGTTTTTTTTTCTTGTCACGGTGTGTGCGTTTGTGGAGCCGCTTCGCGGTGGCGTGCGGCAGCTCCGCGGAAGCTACGCAGCAGCTTCCGCCCAGCTGCTGCTGCAGCTGTGCTGTCAGCTGCAGCAGCAGCTGCGTCGCTGCATGTGCAGCGGTGGCAGCAGCGGCTGCGCGGCTGCTGCTGCTGCTGCGTGCTGCAGCTGGTGCTGGCTGCTGCCGCCGCGCGCCGCTTCTGCGCTGCTGCTACCGCCGTGACAGCCGCTGCTGCTGCTGTGCCCCTGCCGTTGCTGCCGCTGCTGCGCTGCTTCTGCCGACGCTGCTGCTGCCGCCGCTGCTGCCACGCTGCTACTGCGGCCGCTGCTGCTGCCGCCGCCTCTGCTGCTGTTGCTCTGCTGCTGCGGCTGTGGGGGGGACGGCTGCACGCACTGCCACCGCCACACACCTCTGCGTGGCGGTACACGCCGCTGCTGCTGCCTCTGCAGCTGCGATCTCACATGGTGGGTGGAGCGCGTTGACGGCGACCGGCCGTCTCCAACAGACCCCAGAAACTTTGCTGCAGCGGTGACTCTCACTGTTGCTGCTCTGCTACGTCTCTGCTGCGCAGCTCAGTGAGAACTGTCTCACTGCTCTGATACCATGAGAAAGTGCGTAGAAGCTTCCTAGCAACGCAGCCGCTGACCGGGCGTCTGTGCCTGATCAGACGGTGACGACTGTCACAGGTCGTACACACAACGGCAAGGGTTTGGCTAGGAGACACAAGACACAGTGTCAGAATGCTTCAATATAGCATATACAAAGAGAAATGACAAATGACAGGTCCAAAGCATAAATACCTGCCGCGGCGCACGGCGGGTGTCGCACGCGGCAGTCCAAGAGCTGCCCTAAAACCGGCCCAAAACCATTGTTTTGGCCGTAACTCTGCGCACACATGTCAGAATGTTGCGCCGTCTGAACCTAGACGTGCAGAATCAAAAGACGGACGCTACGACTGGTCACATGCATGCATCCATCGACTGAAAGTGAGCATACAATGCAAAAACATGCAAATAGGCCTCATGGCCAGTCCGCCGAAAGACGCCTGCAAGACGTATAAGATACAGCAAAGAGTCACGGTGGCATCTGGGGCTCTGGAACAGTGGTCGGTCAGCTCCAAGCGGGTAGTCCGCCACCTGTCGTCGCGCCGGCATCACCAGGGCCGCGTGCCTCAGGGATCTGCACGAGTATGGACACGACCGAGTGGTCACAGTAAACTGTACACTAACGGCACAAAGCACAACAGAAATAGCCTAATCAACTGCGTGCATTAGTGTCGTGTGCCCAGTTGCTATCAGTCTATCCATCTACAAATTCAGAGGGTTGTGCTCCGTAGCATAGCTCAAGACCTGCTGCTGAGAGTGCGCATCAAGCAAAACAAAGTGCAGCCTCAAGATGATGTTTTCGTGCACACTGAGAGAATTGTGCCAATTAGTTTACAGCAAATGAACATCTGCGCGCGTTGTGGTGGCGATACACATCAAGGAGCCAATGACTGAAAGATAGGAAGTGGCATCGACCTCCCCCCAAGCTTGGTTACATCTTGTGTTTTGAGAAGCCTCTGGCAAGCTAGGGTCATTGGCGTGGTGGCCGATAGAGTCACTATAGGCATGGGAGAAAAGTGCTTAGCAAGGCTGCGGATGTAGGCAACATGCTGTACGTATTGTTGTCCGGTTTGGACGGTCCCTCTCGAGTTCCACACCTAGGAAAACTCAAGCAAGGCCGAGGTCCCCCATTTTGTATCCAGACTGTTGCAGAGACTGCGTGTTCAGTACTCGTCAGCCATCTCAACAGCGCAAATGTGAAGCTGGTTGAACTAGATGTTGTGATTTGTGACGTTCCTGTCGACCTGTACAGTTTACTGTGACCACTCGGCCGTGTCCGTGCTCCTGCAGATCCCTGATGCGGACCCAAGTGACACTCGGGCGTCATCTGGTGGACTACGTGCTCGGAGCTGATCGACGGTCGCCCCAGAGTCCTGGATGCTGTCTGGGACCTTCTGCAGTTTTTCTGCAGCTCGTAGGATTTTATCTATGGACTGGCCGTGGGCCCAATTTTCATGTCTTTGCATTGTGTGTCCACCATTTGTTGCCGGATGCATGCATGTGGCCAGTCGTAGCGTCCGGATTGAGATTCTGCACGTGTAGGTTCAGACGGCCTACCGTTCCACAAAACTTGTCTACGCTGAGTTATGGCCAAAATAGTGGTTTTGGGCCGGTTTTAAGACAGACCTTGCACTGCCGCGTGCGACACCCGCCGTGCGCCGCGGTAGGTACTTATGCCATGGACCTATCATTTGTCATTTCTCTCTGCAAATGCCATTGAAGCATTCTGACACTTTGCCTTGTATCCCCTAGCCAGACCCTTGCCGTTGTGTGCACGACTTGTGACTGCCGTCACCGTCTGACCAGGCACTGACGCCTTGTCAGCGACAATATTGCTAGGAAGCTTCCACGTATTTACTCATTATATCAGAGCAACGAGACTCCTCTCGTTGAGCTGCGCCGCACAGACGCAGCACCGCCGGCAGTAGTGGGACTCACCGCCGCCGCCGTATCCTGGGACTTCTTGCAACCATTTTTTCAACGACATCATCACTGAGTCCCCACCACCACATCGGGTGAGTTGCGGCATTTACTAGCTCTTGCAATAGCAGCAGCAGCACCACCACCACCACCGGGTGGTAGCAACAATCGTGTCTGGCTGCCAGCCTGTACAAAAACAAAGGAGAAGCAGCTCGCAACAGCAGCTTGCGGCGGTTGCGAGCACTAACAGCGCGCAGCGGCGGCAGCAGCTTCCAAGAGCAACGACATCAGCAGCCGCGAGCAGCAACAGCAGCGGAAGCAGCAGCAGCACAGCAAGCAACATTGTAGCTTTTGCAGCGATTGCTGCACAACAGCAATAAAGGAGCAACATCAAAAGCAGTAGCTGCGCATCAGCAGCATTGGAGCAGCGCACCAGTAGCATTGTAGCTGCTCCACAGTTTCTGCTGCGCAGAAACTACGCAACACTGCGTAGGCCTTCGTGGCACTGCGCTGGCCTATGCAGCCCCTACACATCCGAGAGAATGGGGTG
Source organism: Penium margaritaceum (assembly GCA_023375785.1). NCBI lineage: Eukaryota > Viridiplantae > Streptophyta > Zygnematophyceae > Desmidiales > Peniaceae > Penium > Penium margaritaceum. The sequence goes on from SZWC01000757.1 coordinate 114,732, forward strand.
ACGAGATCACCCCCATCGGTCACGCGGAGTTCGCGTGACCGTTAAAAAAACCGTCGGCATAAAAAACGCTAGCGAAAAAAGAAAAAAAATGCTAGCCTTTTTTTTGCTAGAGTAAGAAACGCTGATGTCATCATCGACTTTACTAATGTTAGCAAATTTGGGGTCAAAACGTCAATTTTTCTGAATGTTTCAAACCGTCCACAAACGCTGTCGGTTTTGTTGGTTTGTGTGGCTTCCACCCGTCACGACCGACACTGCTAATTTACCGATATACGCACATGCGGGGTACATGGCAGAGGAGGGCGTGACGACACGACGGGCCTCCGGACTGCACCGAGACTTCTCCAGCACCTACGACAGTGCCGGCGAGACGCGGTCGATGCGTTCCGGCAGCCATGTGGGCTTGTCAAGAGGTAGGAGAGTTTTCTCGGTGGGTTGAGACCCGCGCACCCGGTTGACTGTACCGGTGCAACGAGGAGACCCGATGGCTGTTGTGGGGCTTCCGATGTTCAGAAAGCCGTCTGTGATGTCTGGACGTTGATTTCGAGATTTTTTTGGCAGTGCTCATATTTTCTCGGTGGTTGAGACCTGGGTACTCGGAGAGCTGTTCCGGTGCATCGAGGAGACCACCTTTGTTGCTCTCGTGGTGTATGTAGTGTGTTCTCCCTGTTGACTCATTTGGGTTCAGCAAGGGTGACGGGGCCCGGTGCGGTTAGTTTCCGGCGCCCCTATATAAGCCCGCTAGGGGCTCATTTGTAAACTCTCCTTGTTCTTTTATATTCAGCATTCCAGACTTAGCCAAATTCTTGCCATCTTACATTGCACTCACACACAGAGCTCATGTTCGTTTTTGCATGGGCCTGCATGCCCTAAAAATTATTTCCAATTTGGTATCACAGCATAGGGGGGCGCGTGAGCAGCAGAAGCAGCAACAGTGGGCGGAACGCAAAGAGAACGCGCCACGTGGCGCCACGCCGGGAGCAGCGTGAGGGAGCACGAAACTACTGCAAGTGAACGCCAATGGGGCAGTGAGCGGTGAAAAGGAGCAATAGTGAATGCGTCGACAACAGCAAAAGCAACAGCAACAACAACCATTATAGCAGCAGCGGCAACAAGAGTAGCGTGGAGCGGCGTCGGCAGCAGCAGCAGCAAAGTGCAGCAGCAACAGCAACAGCGTGAAGCAGTAGCAGTAGCAGCAACGTGCAGCAGCAGTAGTAGCGGCGAAAGCAGGTGCATCAGCGCATCAGCCGCTACAGCAGCAGCGTCAGCAGTAGCAGCAGCAGCAGCAGCAGCAGCAGCTACTACAGCAGCGGCGGCAGTAGTAGCAACGTGTAGCAGGGACGGCAGCAGCAGTAGCGTGTAGAAGCAGTAGCCGCGGTGGCAGTAGCAAGCAGCAGCTGTAGCTGCTGCGCAGAGTAGCAGTAGCAGCAGAAGCAGCAGCAACAACAGAAGTAGCAGCAGCAGCAACAGAAGTAGCAGCAACAGCAGCAACCGCAGCAATTGCACCTGCCGCTGTTGCTGCTGCTGCCGCTGCGAGGAGGGCCTCGCAACCCTCCTCTAAGGGGTTGCCCTCTAAGGGGTTGCCCTCTAAGGGGGCCTGTCAACCCCATTCGCACCCCTCCCCCTCTTCTTCCCCTTCTCAACGGGGCCCTCGAAGGGCCCCGTCGAGCCCCTCCGAGGGCCCCTTCGGAGGGGGCCCGTCGGCCCCGTGGGTCCCCTCGGCCCGTCGGCCCCGTGGGTCCCCTCGGCCCGTCGGCCCCGTGGGTCCCCTCGGCCCATCGGCCCCGTGGGTCCCCTCGGCCCCGTCGGCCCCGTCGGCCGACCGACGGAGGGGCCGGGTCAGAGGGACGGACAGGACCCCCCCCCTTGGCTCTCTCCTCCCCCCTACACCCACTCGCTCACTCGCTCGCTCAGCGAGCGAGCGTGCACGGGAGGGAGGGCCGGACAATCCGGACACCCCCCCCTCCTCCCCCTCTCTTTGTTTTCTCTGTTTGCCCACCTTACGGGCAATCGAGAAAGGGGGGGGGGGACAAAAAGGGGTACGCCTGAAAGCGAGTGAAAAAAACAAAAGAGAAAATGCAACAAAAAAAACAAAAACAAAAAAGGCGAGGGCCTAAGGCAGGCAGAGGGGAGACATAGGAAAAAAAAAGGGGTGGAGGGTGAGGGCACAAGAAAAAAAGAGGGGGGTGGCCGTGGGCAAGGAAGAAAAAAAAACAGTAAAAGACAAAGGATGATCTTGCAACTACTACCGCCGCAGGGGCAACAACTCTCATAGCCGCGATAGCAGCATTTTTCGGTGGAGTGTCGACGACACATAGTGCGGCGGTTGCGCGACAGCTTGCACTTTCGCCTTCTCAGCCGGCAGCGGACGGTCGTCGGCGGTGATCTCGGCTTCAAGACGCGTCCAAGACCGGCGTCTTCCTTGGGCCCGTGGATTGTTGCGCGCACTTCACCCTGTAGGATCGACGGCGGATTCGAGTATTACCATCTCCGAGGGCTGGGTCGTCTACCGCTTGGAGTAGCAGCCACACCTACAGCCGCCACCCCTTCTAGTCTTGGAGCAGACTTCACTCTATTAGTGGCAGCAGCATTAGTGGCCGCAGTTAGTCAGACTGTCATCTCCGGGCGTGCTGTGGTATTGCAGCTCGTCCGTCTGGTCACGTTTGCTGACCCGGATGCCGTGACCTCCAAGATTGACTGTACCTACTGGCCTCGTTCTCTCCCGTGGCTTGGTGTTCACCACACGGAGTAGGTGCCCTCGGTACCTATCCATCGTCCAGTGCACAACATGAGTGCGCGGACATCTGAGCAGGCACCTTGCGTGTTCGCCAATTACTACTATGGTGATGGACGTCATGGTTAGCGTCGCTGTTGGATGCGCCCTCCCAGCTGGCATCCACCTTGGCTACAGCCTCGTCCGAGCCTGCGTCTTCCACAGCATACGGATCTACCGGCGTTGGTAGATCCCCTAGCTGGACCTCTTGCGAGCATGTTTGCCGAGATCCACGGCCTCCGGTAGACGGTGCAGTGGCTTTGTGACCTCGTCATCACTGAGGGTGCTTCTACTACTCGTTTGTGGACGGCCTCTTCGATCACATCTCCTCCATCCTCTCCTCCTTCCTCATCGGATGGTGTACCTTCAGCTCCACCTGCGAGCGAGTCTTAGGCTGCCACCATCCTGTCGATCCTTCACTCTGCGACCACGACGCCATCTCGCGATGACATGCCTTCATGCAGTCGTTTGAGTTGAGTGACTCTACGACGTCGGCGTCAGCGCTTCGCACGGCGTGCTCGCGCCGATGTTGATACATCCTCCACCTCCTCGGCCTCCATTGCTATACCTGTCAAGGGGGAGTGTGGTCACCGCGCATTGCGTGATGTGACAGTAGCGACAGGATCCGTACTCGCCCCGGGCGATGCTGCCCGAGCGTCAGCACAGGCAGACTCAGATGATACGGTGACAGCATATGGCGTGGAGTCTGACCCCGACATCGCGTTCATGGTGGAGAGTTGCCTTTCATTGTCCAGGTTGGATCCAGATCTTCCACAGCAGCAGGCGACATCAGGAGGAGTGCAGGCACGGCGTCCTTGGACGGTGCCACTCGCGGCTCCGACCGGTAGAGGCCCAGGGGTGGCACAGGAGTCTCGTACGGATTGAGATGCATCTACCATACTTTTGGGGGAGACTGTGCAGCAGACTCACACCAGTCCGATGGATGTTGGGGTGCTTGGGACGTGCATGTCATTGAGGTCGACATCTACGCTGGGGCAGCGGTCGGACATTGTGCAGCAACAGGTAGCATCAGGAGGAGTGCAGGTCTCGCGTGCCTTGGCGTTGACACTTGCGACTCCGACCGGTAGCGGCCTAGCGGTGGCACAGGAGTCCCGCGCGGATCGGGATACCCCACACGGATCTTCGGGGGCGTTGGCGCACGCGATTTACACCAGTACGACAGCAGTCGCAATGCATGAGCAGAGTCGGCCGGTTGGTCTTTTGGAGGTTGAGGCATTCTTGAGAGCAACAATTTTGAGAGGTGTCATTGGGACACGTGTTGCGACAGACTCAGCAGGCTTCACCGTGTCATCTACGCTACCAGAGCACCAGCTTCAGCATCAGGAGTCACCCATGTTCCCTGAGTCTACGTCCCGTGCATAGGACAAAGCACCGACACACATGACGGAGTCAGATGGTGGTCTTCACTCCATTATTGAGCAGGTGGCAGCGACCAGCCTTCTCGGTGAGATAGTGCGTGAGCGCCAGCTGCGCTTGTTGGTCTCCTTGATGAACATTGTTGAGCCGGAGCCCTGTACACCTGTGTCCATTACGGCGGCAGTTGAGGATACTGGAGCAGATCCATACATGCAGATGGAGTCACCTCGTCAGCAGGAACTGAGTTCTACCCACTCGGTTTCACCTGTTGGTGACCCTACCGATCACATCGACGCCGAGAGTGGCAGTCTCTGCACGGACAACGTTTTCACATGCTCTACGGACTCTGACAATTCCTCCTTCTCCTTCTCTCTCAACATGCGATAGCTCACTCCTCGCATGACAGACACGAGCTGTGATGTGGATGTGACACTTGTAGTTGCCTCCGATGTTCCAGCGTCTCAGTACATTGCGAGCTTGGTTGACCCCCAGGAGGATGCAGTAGCACCAGTTCCATCGTCTTCAGCAGCAGAGATGCAGATGGCGCTGTACTCACGAGTTTTGCAGTCTGCATGTGCAGCATCTAGTGAGGCAGAGTTTATTCTACACCAGGTCGACATGGGCTACCTCGACATGTCCGAGGCATATTATGCTGATCTACAGGAGCGTGTAGTCATGCTACAGCGGGAGATGATGGCAGCGCGTGAGCGATTCTCAGAGGAGGCCAGCATCACTGCTATTGGCAGGAGCCTTCCGCCAGCAGCATCTGGCACACCCATACCCGGGGAGGATCCTGTACGAGCTCCGAGTATGACGTCCGTTGGGGACACTATTATAGGAGAGGTGAGCGTGCCTTCTGCTTCCGCCATCCTCGCTCCTGTCGACCCCATCATCGCTCCTCCTTCTTCTACCACTGTCGTCACGCACCTTCATCCACCCGACTCACCTGCCCCATCGTTATCTTCATCCGCGAGTGGTGATCCGGTTCGTCGCTCCAGCTCTCCTCTTCTGGCAGTACACCCTTGTGTCTCAGGGTGTGCTATCCCGTATCGGAGGCCAGCTCCGCCACTTCATCCACGCATGCGTGCTCCTCGCCCATTCCTGTTCCTACGGCGTACACGAATGCACCGCAGTAGTGCGCAGGCAGGAGAGACTGTGAGTTGGGACCCTTGGCAGTCACGCGAGGACTGGTATACCATAGATTATGCAGATTCACGTGAGGAGTCATAGCCAGAGACACCACTTCGTCTTTGAGGAAGGGAGTCGACTTGCACGTGACAGGGGGAGCTATCTTTGCATGTTGGACACACCACATGACTCATCGCCCAGGATCTGTTCAGCTACGACATCAGCATCTCCATCGAGGACATTGCTGCCAGGTTCATCTGCCCTGGGGGAGTGTTGTGTGGACCTCGACCTGACGCGACGTCATGGGAGATGCATGGCGAGGTCCATGCTCTGTTGTGAGCATCTACAGCATCCCGCATGTGGCTCATGCTGCGTGCCTGCACAACTGCATGTACATGGTAGCACCCTGTTGGTCGAGACCCGGATACTTGGTGCGTTGAACCAGTGTCACGAGGAGACCATGTGATCGTGCGTCTTGTTGTGTGGCTATACTGTGTGTGGCATGTGCATACGAGCTGTTGGTCGAGACCCGGACATGTGGTGTGTTGCACCCGTGTTACGAGGAGATCCTCCCATGATCCTGTGTTTGGATGATGATACTATTGTGTTGGATTGCTAAGAGCGGTCCAGACCCGGGCCCTGGTACCCCCAGTGTCACGAGGGGACCATCTTGTTGCCTGACATGTGTGTGATGGGCATTACATTGGTTTGTGCACGTGTGCATCCTTCCTCTCATGGTCGAGACCCAGACACTTGGTAGCATGTGCGAGTGTCTAGGGAGACCTTAGGTGAGTAGCAGAGGTGTGTATGTATGATTGCCTGGTGCATATTATGGTTTGGCATACGTTGTTCCATGCCATCGTTCATTCGTTTTGACGTGGACGGCTATGTCAGCCAGGGGGAGTGTTGGTTTGTGTGGCTTCCACCCGTCACGACCGACACTGCTAGTTTACAAATATACCCACATGCGGGGTAAATGACAGAGGAGGGCGTGACGAAACGACGGGCCTCCGGACTGCACCGAGACTTCTCGAGCACCTACGACAGCGCCGGCGAGACGCGGTCAATGCGTTCCGGCAGCCATGTAGGCTTGTCAGGAGGTAGGAGAGTTTTCTCGGTGGGTTGAGACCCGCGCACCCGGTTGACTGTACCGGTGCGACGAGGAGACCCGATGGTTGTTGTGGGGCTTCCGATGTTCAGAAAGCTGTCTGTGATGTCTGGACGTTGATTCCGAGATTTTTTTGGCACTGCTCATGTTTTCTTGGTGGTCGAGACCCGGGCACTCGGAGAGCTATTCCGGTGCCTCGAGGAGACCACCTTTGTTGCTCTCGTGGTGTATGTAGTGTGTTCTCCCTGTTGACTCATTTGGGTTCAGCAGGGGTGACGGGGCCCGGTGCGGTTAGCTGCTGACGCCCCTATATAATCCCGCTAGGGGATCATTTGTAAACTCTCCTTGTTCTTTTATATTCAGCGTTCCAGACTTAGCCAAATTCTTGCCGTCTTGCATCGCACTCATACACTAAGCTCATGTTCGTTTTTGCATGCGCCTGCATGCCCTAAAAATCATTTCCAATTGGTTTCTCGTTCGCAACATTTTTTACGTTCGGTCCCATACTAAGGGCTGACATGGCTTCGACTAGCGACAAAGACAAAGGTCTGCCAGATTTTTCTTCCTCCTCTTCCAAGGTCATGAGCCCACATTTGCAGGCCATAACGGACCTGCAGAGTCAGGATGAGATACGTCGCCTACAACTGCAGCAGACCGACGCCATCCGCACGCTCACTGATCTTCTTCAGAGTTAGTCCACGGCCCCACTGCACACCTCCCGGGGAGTCGGCGGTATCACACCTTCTGCACAACAGTCAGCATCTACACCAAGGAGAGCGGCAAGAGAGGACCCGCCACTTCTTGATCCTTTGGAGGAGGACCCTGATATGCCAGGCATGGACGATGACACTCCCGACGGGGAGATTCGCGTACTTTAGGAGCGTCTTTGCCAGTTGCAGACGTGTTCCGGTGTCCCATTCCCGGCGATCCGATCTTTGCCTCAGACCTACCTCGGCAACTTTCCTCGTCCCGATGTCTTCCCCATCCCTCGTCTTTCCCATCCTGTGGTTGCTCTTTCTACGGAGCGGCAACCTAAGGACTTTGAGACACTACCCTCACAATATGTCAGCGAGGACGGCTTTGACAGCTGGGAGACCCTTTTTCAGGTCTGGGCCACTTCCGAGGGAGTTTGGCCCTACTACCATAGTCAGTACCAGGTTACGTGCTCAGGTGCTGACAGTGGCTCGGGCAATGCACGGACTTCCTTACGCCATGCCTTGCTTGACAGTCGTGGAATTTCGCCCCTTCCTTGGAGAGGCCGGCACAAGCGCGGGTGCTGACCCACGTCGGGGCTGGGAGCTGGCATTGTCCCTGCCTGCTGCAGAGATGCACGCCACCGACGCGGCTCACATCCGCGCCTTCCACTCCTTTTGTGAGGGACCTTCCGAGCCCGCACCCGCTTACTGGCAGCGCGCCATGCGCATCTACACGCGCCTTGGGACCGTAGGAGGGACACATGTGTGGGTGCTTCGCACGCTCATGATCGGAGTTTTTCTTGAGCATGCCGACATCTTCACGAGGTACACCGATGCCGCGCTCGAGCCTTTATCCACCTCCCTTGAGCTTCTTCCTTGGGTGCATCAGCTTTTCCTCCAGGTGACATCCGCTCGTGAGGCAGTCCTCGCCCACCAGGAGAGTTCACTTGCTACACCGGTCATAGCGTCACCACCGAGGCCTCTCTCGCAGTTCACTTCTCCATCCTCTGGCACGCCCTCCTCTTCCCCTTCCACCCCAGCTACCCTGACACAGACACAAGGTGTGGCAGCAGCAACACAGTGGAAGAAGAGCAGAAAGAAGCGTGGCTCGGGCCAGCAGCAGTCACCACAGCAGCAGTCATCAGGCGGTAGCACTGGACGCACTGTTCACTGCTACAACTGTGGAAGCGTTCACTGCTACACCGAGTACCAACAACCACTCGACTGGGCTCAGATTCCTCGAAGTCTTCAGGCTGCACAGCCTCTGGTCGTGTGGCGACCACGACCGCAGCAGTTCCCGCTTCCCCACCGGCGAGCAGCGAAGACCCGGACCCTCGTGACCGCACCATCGTCGAGCTCCGTCAGCTCTTGGCGCTTCGCTCTCATGGAGGTGCGAGTGTGTCGTCACAGCTGGGTGGTTCACAGACTGTTTGTTTGTCTGTTCTCGTCCCTCGTGATGACTCGTGTGGGGGAGCACAGCTAGCATGTGATGATGATGGGCCTGAAAGTATAGATTGGATTTCTGAGTCTCACTTGTGTGCCCTTCGTCGTTCTCCCTCCTCTGTTGTCGAGTGTCCGTCTACAGCCGAGTGTTCCATTGCCCGTTGCACCGTGATATCCTCCAGTCGTGATTTGGATGGCACTTGGATCATCGATTCCGGTGCCACTCACCACATGACATGTCGTCGTAGTGACTTCGTTGTCCTCGGTCCTGTGACGTCTGTTTGTTCCGTTCGCACAGGCTCTAGTCAGTCCTTGCCAGTCAAGGGTGCTGGGGTTGTGTGCTTTGATGGTCCGTCTGGCCCCTTGTGTCCCTCCGACGTGCTTTTTGTGTCTGACCTTGAGCTCAGCTTGCTCTCTGTGCGTGCCTGTACTTTGATGGGACTCTCTGCGGACCACACTGCTGACTCCGCGACAGTGACTACTCTTGATACTCGCACTATTGTTCTTACTGACCATCAGGCACGACAATGGCTTCTCACAACCCAGAACCACGAGGGGATCTTGGCCAAGTGGGCCCTCCTTCTACAGGGCTAGAATATGAAAATCAAGTACCAGCCTGGCTTGCCAATCGCAACGCCGATGCTCTCAGCCGCCTTCCTCGCACGGACTGGCCACATCCCCCGGAACCACGGAACAGCCCCGCGAACTCCCCTCCTGAAGCTGCTCCTCTCCCGGCAAACACTGAGCCCCAGTGGGAGGGTGTCGCACGCGAATTCACAAACGAGGAATCTGCGGTCGTTCACCAACTCCTGTCAGAGCTGGAGACCGACGCGTCCATGGGCTCTGTGGAAACCCTTCCGGCTCTCACCGTCACCATCTCCAGCCTTCAGCTTGCCCACCGCTTCAACCCTACGATCCGCGGATGGACGCTGGAAGAAGTCGCGGCCCAT
>SZWC01000757.1:133672-143704 GCA_023375785.1 Penium margaritaceum
GTGTGTGTGTGTGTGTGTGTTTGTGTGTGTGGAGACCAGTGGACAGTTTACAATGTATTGGTATTCAGCACTTTTCGTGATGTGACTTGCTCTCACCTGAGTGTACAGCTGATTGTAACCACACGGCTGCGTCCATTCTCATGCAAATCCCTGATGTTGAGGTAGAAAGCGTTGAGGCGCCGTCATGTGGTCATCCAGCCATTTGCAGATGCATAACAACTGCTATGTCATGCCAGAGACTTGCTCGCATGTTTTGTTGTTTTCCTCTAATCCCTATGATTTTCTTTATTGACTAGCCATGGAGGGAATGAAGGAACCTCCTTAGAAACAAAGTGTGTGGGAGGGTATGATGTGAGGAACACAATAAGACAGATGGTAATTGAAACCGCGGAGAGATAGCAAAGATACACTTAGAACCATAGAAGAGTTCAATCGAGTGGGGGTAAACACTCTTCCATAAGGACACGTGGAAGCGAGCAGTGTTGTGATGTGAGCCGTCCCCGTTCCTTTGCACAACTTACTGTGACCACTCGGCCCTATCTGTGCTCGTGCAGATCCCAAACGCGGACCCAGTTGGGGCCGATGCACCGTCAAGTGGTGGCCCCACCTACCAGTCGCTCCCACACCATTGTGAGTGCTTGCTGGGACAATCTGTAGTTTTTCCATAGGCTGTAGAGTTTTCTCAATGGACTGGTTGTATGTTTTTCATTCTGCATCCACAGGTCGTTGCCGAACCCATGCATGTGTGTAGCTGATGCATCCAAATTGAGACTGTATCCATAGATTCAGATAGTTTTGCATTTGGATAATTGTGGCCGGAGTTACGGATAAAATAGTGTTTTGGGAGGGCTTTAGGACAGTCCAACACTGCTACACGCATCACCTGCCGTGCACAATGGCAGGTGTTCATGTTGTGTGCTTGTTTGTTGTCACTATATCTATGCATGCTAAGAAATTGATGCTTGTGAAGCTTTGTGTCTCCCTAGTCCAAGCCTTGTGGGGTTAAGGAACACGTAACCCGCCGACTTTGGACAAAGCCGAAAAACATAAGGGGGGAAGTACAGAGACCAAATTTGATTTTTTTTTAGATTGTTTGTACCTGTTAAGGAGCACATACACCGTTAAATCCATACCTCCTAAGCATAAGATCCGGAAGAAGGGAGGTGGTCTTTAGATTGTGGATGCGTTAGGTGTAGCAGAGAGCGTGCTACTAAAGAGACTTGGGTGCAGAGGCATGAGCAAGGAGGGTGCGAATGATGGTGAAGGGGATGCCATTGTGACTCTTGGAAACGTCGTTTCTTTTGGAGATTTAGAGAGGGTGACTTGGTGGTCGATGCCATGGGGGTCACAATACTCCGAGAGGATGGTAGAGGGAAACTCACATTCACAATTGGAGCAGAGATGGAGGATGGCACGGCTTAAGTGGACGGATGCATGGTTTAACCATGCAAGGAAACTATCCTTTGCATCGGATTTATAGGCAAGCGGGAGACCGGTGCCAAGGCGAGTAAAGTTGTCATTAATGGTGAGGAAGTTGTACTGGCCTTGGATGGAGGTGGGGTGAATTGGATCTTCAAGGTCAAGGTGGACCAAATGAATAGGCCGTGGGGCCCACAATGGATGAGGCGGATGCGAGGCGGCTTTTAGCTTGTCAAATGTGCATGAGGGACAAGTGGGAACACAGAGTGTGGAAATGGATAGGAGAGAAGGAAGGCTGGTGACCATGTTCTTGGAAGGGAGCATTGGAGGACGACAAAGAAAAGATGACAAAGACGGTGGTGGAGGAGGCTGAGAGGGCGAGAGATGTAGCAACATGAGCAAGTTGGAGGCGGGGATGTGGTGAGGGGGGGTTGAGGATGGAAAGCGCAAAGGCGACACAGCTTGTTGGAGAGACAAAAAGTGGTGAGATTCAGGCCAGTAGAGGAGGTTAAGTGAGCTGTGGTGTGAATGCGAAAAATGTGATGTTGACACCCTCTTACTGGAATTGGCAATCAGAGAGCAGGGTTGTGTGAAGAGAGAGGATATGGAGGCCAAAGATAGACTCATGAAGGAAAGTGGATGAGCAGAGGTTGGCTTGGGAGTGGCACGTGGCGCTCATAGCAGTGGTGATTATGTTGCTTGTGACCGGGGAGGAGAGGGGGGCATCGTGTCGGCATCCCAAAGTGTGTGGGATGCCACACAGGAGTCAAGGGTTACTTTGGTAAAGACAAAGGAGGACACGGAGTAGATCAAAAACCCTTCATTGATATCATGGAAAAAAATTGGTAGAAGTGCTAGCTTCCGGTGCCACATAGCTAGTGATAGAGGGGAGCTTCCATGAGGCTTGGCGATCACGGCGGGCCTTGAGCAGATGTGTGCCCAACAGGGACAATTTTGGTGCTTGCGGTTTGGTGAGTTCGCAAGCCACCTATTTGTTTGTGCATGATTGCATGAAGATTGTGGGTGCTTAAGGCCACCACATACCTTGCCCTTGAGTTGGCCATGGAGGGGGGTGTATTGACACGCTGGGAACTTCTTAGGGTGGAAGTGGACGACGCAAATGGTCGAGCCGCCGTTCGAGGGAGGCAGGGCGTGGAGGTTCATTGCCGTAGTATGGTGGTGATGCTTATAGGGGTGGTCTTGCCATGCAGCCATGATGTATGTGCCAAGCTTTGGGGTGATGGCCGCCATAGTCATGCCATCAACCAAGAGTTGAAGGGGGATTTGGTGAATGCGTCAAGGCAAGGTGGCAGGCCAGAGATGATGCCGGTGCAACCCTCTGCCTCCTTCATCTCCATCTTCATCTCTTTGAGTTCCGGGACAACGATGGTGCATGCAAAGATGTATCCATCCATATTGGAGCGGATGGATTATGGTTGATTACGTACATGAATTTGATGCTGCAAGATGTGGAAGTTGTAGTGTTGAAGCAATCCATGAATGTGGCTAACACCGTCTTGGCATTACTACGAAGAGCATGGATGTTGTCGTGGAGGTTGGCAGAGGCAGTTGCGAGAATTGCAAGGAGGACGGTGTTATTCGTAAGCTCCCATAAACCGACCTTGGTGGCATCCATGAGGTTGGTGGGATGTGCGCTGAAGCCGGTGCCATGGATGATAGAGTGGAGGAGAATGCTCTTTTTCTTGGTGGAGCTGAAGCAGATGCCAAGGTTGAACGTCCACTGTTGTGATTGTGGGTTCCGTTGCGCTTCGCAGTGAGTATTGGGACGGCAAGGAGAGAGCCGGAATGGCAGCAACGGAGGCCAGGGAGGGAGATCAAGAGAAGGTGCGTGGACAATCGGTTTTTTTGTTAAGTCGATTTTCCAACCCCTCCTCCCCTTTTTTTTCCAATCGGAAGGTGGGAGACGAGGCCAACAAAGGGGGGAAACATGTTGTTTTTTAGTTGGAGCTCCTTAGACGAAACTCTCGCGACGGACATGGTGGGTGGAAATCTGCAAATGTTTGGGAGAGCTGAGGGAGAACTTGCAAACCGATTGTTTTGTGATAGAACAGTAGAGGGGGAGGCCAACCATTATTTGAACCAAGTTAGAGCACCAAATACGAAATGCTTGCGTCAGAAGTGGTGTACAACAAGTTACCTACCATGCTGAATCGTACATTCGTCCAGTTTTAGGATGCCATTTTAGTGTTTCTTATATTCTCCTAATTTTGGGTCTTTTGTTGTTATTCATGTACCCGTTCAATGGGGCACTCTGATGAAACCAACATTTTCATTGTCGCCCATCGGTTCAGGTCCAGTTTGCCACCGAATGTCCACCCTTTGAACACCCGAAGTTCGAAACTGTAAACTTTGAATGCTCGACGGTACGTGGCCGTGGGTCACGTGCAGCCGTTAGATGTGCGCTGCCACCTCCCCCCTCCTCTCGGGTCACACTGGAGGTGGGCAGCGAGCATCAAGCCGCTCAAGCGAACCGCTGTGCAATCGCGGCACACAAATGTTGCATGCTCGCACCTGTCACTCTGCTCACCAGTCACAGTCAAGGCCCCGAACCGGAACCGTTGAAATCTATCGATCCATTTTTCGCGCCAGTGGAGGATAGTTATAACCAATCATTGATGACATCGGAAATGGCGGTAGAGGTCATCGATGATTGGTTGGATTTTTCAACTATCCGAGGTTTGCCGCTATTTACCCCGTCGTCGTCGGACAGCGCACTATGACGTGTAGTTTTCGAACGATGGATGATGCCGTTGGGAGGTTCGAGCCCACGACCGTTGGGCTTGGCCGTTCAGTGGTGCGATTGCGATGCGATGGGCTGCCCGTCAACTCGTTGCTAGACGTGGGGGTGGCGTTGACTACTTAGCCGCTTATCAACCCCGTACTCACTTACCTCTATCATGGATCGCACCCGTCGGCGAGCCCTTGCTCGCCGCGCACTCATACGCCGCGTCGTCGTTTTTCGTGTAATCCTCATGACAGTGCTCTCCGACATCATCCGAGACATACACTCCCACTTGCGCAACCGTCTCCTTCGACAGCCCATGCTCAACTCCACCTATGGCGGCGTCATGTGGCTGCACGAACTCGTCCGCGGCCATCCCGAGCGCTTCTTCAACGTGACCAGAATGTCCGTGCAGTCATGGACTACCATCGTCACTGAACTCTGCCACCGCACCTCCCTTCGACAAACTCGCCTAAGTGTGGAGGAAAAGCTTTTCATGTGGTTGCAATGCGTCACCCACGCCATGTCCGTGCGTGAGTTGGCGGAACGCTTTCAACGTGGCATGGCGACGGTGTCACGCGTGCTGCGTGAGGTCGTGGCGGCGTTACTCACCCTTGCACCCGCGGTTTTGCGTCAACCAAGGGTGGGGGATGAGCCACCGTCGGCTTGGCAAGGGCGACCCGACTACCTACCTTGGTTTTGGCATTGCGTGGACGCCATCGACGGTACACATGTCCCGATGATTGTCGGGCAAGAGAGGAGGGGGGCATATGTGAACTGCCACCAACAAGTGACGCAAAACGTGCTAGCTTCGTGCGATGCCGACTTGCGTTTCACCTTTGTCACCACGGGATGGGAGGGTTCTGCACATGACGCACGGATGTTTTTGGACATCTTGGCACGTGGCTTCCGTTTGCCACCCGACACTTACCTTTTGGCGGACGCGGCCTTTCCCGAAGGGTTCGGTTTGATGAAGCCTTTCCGTGGTCGGCGTTTTCACTTACAAGAGTTTGGCGAAGGCGCAATGCGGCCGCAAGACGCCGAAGAGCTATTCAACCTACGGCATGCAAGTGCTCGGTCCATGATCGAGAGGTGCTTTGGTGTTTTGAAGGGAAGATTCCACATTTGCCGTGGAATACCATCGTACAACGTCACTTTCCAAGCTCGGATCCTTTTGTCGTGTTTCATCATGCACAATCTCATTCAAAGGCGTGAGGATGTGGCCGCACATTTAACGGCAAGCATGTTAGTGGACAATGACAACGGAGTTCGTCCATTTAGGATTCCAATCGATGGAGGAAGAGGGGGTGATGCGGCTATGAGAGCAACAAGGAATGAGATTACAAGGACAATGTGGGACGATTACGTCAATGGTGAATGATAATAGCTTCACAATTACAATTGTAAAAATTCATCCAAGTATTCGGCATCCGCATGCAAGAGTCCGTTTTCGTTGCTTGAAGGATCGGAACCAACTTGACTTCCGGCCACATAACTCTCTCCTCCCCATATCCCTCCACCGGTGTCCATCACTTTCTCTTGTGGAATGCGGCCAAGTACGTCATTCATCACTCGCTTGCGTAGCGGACCAATAGAATAGACATGGTCCTCACACACCGATGGTTCCGCCTTGAAACGCTTCAACATGATCATGGCATCGTCGGTGTTGATGGTACTATCGGCGGACAAGAGCTCTACGGCCGACACATACACCAACTTCGGGGTCTCATCCTTAATCATGAACTCCATCTTGGATGCGGCACGCATGATGTTGTCGACTACATCCATTTGGCGCTCAAGCTTCCCTTTCCTCTTACTCTTGCGGGTGGGGGGGTCATCCTTCGCATCGTCGTCGTCATCATCAATGACGACGACGGTGGCACTCGTCACCACGTTATCCCCCGTTGCCTTATCCGCGGCAAACAAACATGTGGCCAAATCATACCATGGGAGGGCTTTACCCTCAAGCTTGGCTTGCTCCACATTCATCCTTTTAATGTCTTTCCACTTGTCCTTGCTAAACTCAATGACCCATGTCTTACAACACAACCCCCCCCCACTTTGCCCAACCAAGCCATAAGCTAGCTTCCAAACTTTCTCTATGGAAGCTAGCCTACTCCCAACCTGAGATGCCTTCATCGGCCCGTCGAAAGTGGTGGAGGCGGACAAGACGTTGGCGGTGGCTTCGTGTAGACGACCGCGCCACCCGCTACTCCCACGGACATCCGCCACCACATCCGGCGCGGCCTTCATGAGCTCGAGGTCACGCGCGCCATTCCAAAAACCTTTGGCGAGCATGCCACAAGGGTTGGTTGCTGTGCGCACACGGCCGCTTGAAAATGTCGACGTGCTCGGCGCCACGCTCGGCGCAACGTTCGGCGCCCCGCTCGGCGCCACGCTCGGCCCCACGCTCGGCGCCATGTTTGCGGTGCGAGACACACCCGCGCGCTCCTTCGGAGTGGAGCACTCCGCCGACGTAGTTGTCGCGGCCATGGGTCTTAGTCCCGTCCTCCCCAATAGGGGGGAGGAGACGACGGGAGAAGGTTCGCGGAAGCCGCCAAGGACATTGGCCATGGGGGCCGATGCGGATGGCAGAGGCGAGAAAGATGGTTCCGGGCCGTGGCCGAGCGGGGGGACGTACGCCACGAATGCAGACTGCTGCTGAAGTTGAGCCCGGAATGCCGACGGATGGGGGGAGGGGAGCCCGTTCATACGGGCTTCACGAACGGCACGCTCGTAGGGGGGGAGCGGCGCGATGCCCGCACGGACGTAGCGCCATGGGTCGGGAGCCCATGGTACGTGCTTGCCGCGGATGTAGGCTTCGCGGTCACCACCCACGAAAGGGTGAATGTTGTACTCAGCCTGGCCATCCGCGTCAGGCTCGGCGCCAGCACGCTGCCAACGCAAAGGTGCGTTGACGAGGTCGGCGCCGTCAAAGTGTGGGAGTGGCCTCGCGAGTAGGGCATCCGGAGCACGCTCGGTGTTGTTGGCAGCGGAGTGGTAGGACTGCGGGTCCATAGGCGTGGAGGAGGTCGACGTAGAATCCATGGCGACGTCGGAGTTGTGAGCTCGTCACAACTGTGAGTGGTTAAGTCTGCCGAAGCGGTGGTCGCTGCACCGTGGAGTTGACGCAAGGGCGACTCGAGGAGGCATTCGCGCTGCAACGTTGGTCGAGCCGCAGTTTGCATTCTCGAATTCGAATGCTTGAATTTCGACGGCTCAAAGAGGAGTCGGATAAGCACCATCGGCGCCGTCCATGCGGGCTGTTTTCAGTTCAGGCGACGGAAGTGTCTTTGTTAAAAAAATGGTTCTAGAACTATGGCAAACCAGGTCCTACAACTATGGAATCGATGAAATTCAACGATAGTTGTGCCACGTAGGCATCGATAAATTTATCGATGGAAGATTTCGCGCTTTATCGATTCGCGAGCATCGCAGGGAAATCGGCGGAGATGCGATTTTTCGACACCCGCTCGTCAGCGCTCGCCCCTTCGCAAACCGCCATTTCCTGCGCGGGAGGATAGTTAAAAACTGTTCCGGTTCGGGGCCCAAGAATGTCATCCTGCTCTCTCTCGCCACCTGTCACATAGTGCCGGTCTTGACATGTACCTCTGGCTAGTTTTTTTGGTGTATTTTTTTCAAGTGTTAAAGACCATTGCAATTGAAGAGCCCGGTTTTTACCATGATTATAACACAAACACCCTAGGCGGAATTTTGTTCTATTTGCATGATTTCACCCGTGACTCGCTCAAATGAAGAAAATTTCTTTAAGTCACGGATGGGTGAACAGAAACAATTATTTTGAACGAATGTACGAGTCAGTACAGTATGTCGAGGGAAATCATGAAAATGGATTTTTTTGCAATGGAAAGGTAGAGGAGGATGCCAAATACAATTAGCAGGAACAGAAATTGGCTTTGAGGCATGGAAGAAAAAAATACTCATGAAGGAAGCGTGTTGGAGCAGTGTCATGGTTGTGGTAGAGATGGCAGACGAAGGCAACAGGAGGGTCTTGTAAGCTCTGATGTCATTTCGTGAAGTAGAATACAACGAATGCATCTAGTTTAATGAATGAGGTTTGCCAAGAGTTGCCTCTAACAGAAGTAGCTAACCATGGAAGGAAGACAAGGTTGTTGTATGAGGTCAGGCGGCGAAATGGTTGGGAGGTGAGATGTTGGGAAGGTGTGGTGGAGTGAGGTGAGGTGGCAAGATGGTGGGATAAGATGAGGTAGTGAGATGGTGAGAAAGTGAGGTGGTGGGAAGGTGATGTAGTCCACATTGTGGAGGAGGATAACTTTGTCGGTAAAGCGGTGGGATAGCCTATTCAGGAAAATGCAAGAGGGGAGAATGCAATGGGGTATGTTTGGGGGGGAATGGCTGGGGTACTTCGAGCGAGGAGGGGCAAATAGGTTGGGTAACCCGAGGAAGGGCAGAGTGGTGAGGTGGGATATGGAGTTGATTATGGAGGAATTTGAACATATGAGGTGGGAAATAGGAATCAACGCGAGAAGGAAGAGGCCCAAATTGCACTGAAACACCCTCGTACCCTCTCGCCAATAGGATAAATCATGACATTCAAAAGTGTTTTCATTTGGTGGTGTTGTACTCTTTAGTTGTATCCCTAAGCCTCGTCCACCTTCTTCAAAGCCTCAGGTCATCCTCCCAACGGAGTGATGACCAAAGGAATTTGAGACACATCCGACCTGCTATGACAACGACAATGACTTCGACTGATGGGAGCCCCTATTTCTGGTGTGGGCTCACTCCAAGGGCGTCTACCCCTACTATGATGGCCAATACCAGACTGCCGATGCTCACCACGTCTATACAGGAGCAAGAGGGATGTATGGTCTTATCTATGCCATGTCATGGGAGACTATGATTGACTTTTGTCCCCTTTTTGCATGACGAGGACTGGGACCGGTGCGGACTCGCATCAGGGCGGGAAGTTGGCCCCAACACTTCTTTTTGTGGAGACCCACACCATGAGGGTGTCTCAACCGCGTGAGTTCCACTCCCTCTACTAGGGTCCCATGGAGCTCACAGCTGGCGATTGGTGATGCTCCATGCGCCTTTACATGCGCCTTGGGACAAGTGGTGAGATGCAACCATGGACACTCGACACCATCACGATAGGAGCACAGATTCACCAAATGAAGCTCTTCAAATTCTTTGACCATGTGGCCCTCTCTGAGCTGTCCTGATCACTTTAGCTACTTCTTTGGGCTCATTGCTACTTTCTGTAAATGACATCTGCTCATGAGGCAGTTGTCACCCATCAGCAAAGTCCACTTGTTGTAATGATGACTGCAACTCCTCCGACACCTTTGCCCTAGTTTGCCAGTCCTACCCCCACCGGTTCCTCCACCTCTCCCTCGACCCCAAGCGGGAAAACTGAGGATGATGCAGCAGCCACACAAGGGAAGAAGGGAANTGACATCTGCTCATGAGGCAGTTGTCACCCATCAGCAAAGTCCACTTGTTGTAATGATGACTGCAACTCCTCCGACACCTTTGCCCTAGTTTGCCAGTCCTACCCCCACCGGTTCCTCCACCTCTCCCTCGACCCCAAGCGGGAAAACTGAGGATGATGCAGCAGCCACACAAGGGAAGAAGGGAAAAGAGAGTCGCGGCAAGGGATAGCAACAGCAACCGGTGAGAGGTACTGGTGGATTCTCTGTGCATTGCTACAATTGCGAGAGTTCTTATTGCTACACAAAGTGTCAGCAGCCCCTTGACCGGACCAATATCATGCATGACCTCCGAGCTGCGAACGCGCGGTGAGTTTCCTCTAGCAACATGTGGGCAAGTTGCATCCCGGCTATAACTGCAGCAGACACGACAACTTCCCCAGGCAGTAGCGGTGATTA
>SZWC01000757.1:143905-166068 GCA_023375785.1 Penium margaritaceum
TTGCTACAATTGCGAGAGTTCTTATTGCTACACAAAGTGTCAGCAGCCCCTTGACCGGACCAATATCATGCATGACCTCCGAGCTGCGAACGCGCGGTGAGTTTCCTCTAGCAACATGTGGGCAAGTTGCATCCCGGCTATAACTGCAGCAGACACGACAACTTCCCCAGGCAGTAGCGGTGATTATGACTCCTAGAAATGCATGTCTTTGGAGTGCCATAAGATAATGACACTATGTATTCAAGGAGGTGCGAGTGTGTTTTCATAGCCGGGTGGTCCACAGACAACTTGTCAACTGTGACCTACGGATGCATCCATCCCCGCCTCCCTACCTGTGGTCTGGTCTCCGGCCAATGAAGATCCGGCAATCTTGGTTGTGGGTCCAGTGGCCTTGTTGGTCCCCTCTAGTACAACTGCTCCCGTCCCTATGTCGGTTACCTCTGGCACACCTCGTGCATGTGTCAATCCCCTCTGGCACACCTCCTCCAGTTCATGTGTTAATCCCCTCTGGCACACTTTCTCGAATGCATGTGGCAGTCCCCTCTTGCACACCTGATCTCATGCCGTTGGCATTTTTCCTAGACACGCCTAGTCTTATGTATGCACTTGTTCCCCCCTGTGTGTGAGCCAGTCCCTGTCCTTGATTTTCCACCCTCTCCCCTTCCTTTAGAGCCTACAGCCGCTGGGGCTATGGCTAGCCGGCTTCTCCACAACCCGAGGTCAGCATCTCAGCATTGGGCTACTCCCGTCAGCCAGGTGGTCGTCTTCGGCCACTGGCCTCTAGGGCTCAGCAGACGGCTGACTGTGCATCTAGACACCCCACTCGTAGCGTTCAGAGTGGCAAACCTTGCATAAAGGCCCTTGGCTTAAGTGTGCAGGCAGACTATGTTGAACTGTACCCAGTGTGTGTTGGCCTGAGGGTGAGTGTACACCCTGGAAGGTCCCTGGCAGTGGCTGGTTCACACCACCAACTGTTTTTGGAGAGACTGAAACTGTGGAGGCAACTGGTTCCAAGGATGGCAAAAAACTGGTGAGAGAGTGAGACAATATTTTTGGCCTGAATTGACTGGGAATGAACACTTGATCAAGGATCAAAAGCAGTGGAATTTTATAGCCACTGATATAAGCTTTACAGAACACCAAAGCATGCCAGATTTGGAGCTTCCTAGCACATTCTATGGCTTGTAAAGTGGCCCTTGGTAGGCTGTCCTTTTCCCACCTAGGAAGGCATCCCTTCCTTACTCTAGAATCTTCTGCCCCTTCCTAGACTTCTCAGCTTGCTTCTAGTAGGAGGGAAGGTATCCAGAAGACCAAGACAACTCTATATGCGTTGTAGGACAAGTCACCCCTTCTAGAAGGTGTGCCACCTTCCTGGACCCTCACCTGGCCTTCTAGAAACTTAAGGAGGAATTCTAGGGGTTGAGCTAGCTTCCTGACATCTATTTTCCATCTCCCTTGAGGTAGGGCAGAAATTGATCTTGTGGGACTTGAACCCAAGTCCCTGCCTCCAGATGTGGACACCATTAACCACTAAGCCACCTTGGCTTGTCTTTTTGGTGTTCCTTTTTGGAGTCACTCCTGCCATGGTGAGGAGCATCTCTCCAACAGTGTGTCCTCTCCGTCGCAAGCTGGTCTCCCATGAGTTGTCAGTTGCCTGAGGTAGTACAATGGACCTAGGAAATGTGGCTCACAGGGTAAAAACGCGTTACCCAAGCCAGATCAAGCCCATTTAGAAGGTGGCTAAAACATTTCCAAGTAACCAAATGGAAGCCCCGACCACAACTAAACCTGGAGGAGGAAATCATCTGATGAGATTTGAAGCCAATCCCCTACCGAGGTAAGGGTCACCTATGGCCAGAGGGCAGGGTTCAGATAGCCTGCCAACTCCTTCAAGTCCCTGGATTCAAAGTCCCCTCTTCTCTATTGCTACATACAAGTTTTCGTTCCCAAGCCTCCATCGCATGACAAGACCAATGCTTTCTCCTATTGTCAAACCAATGGTAACAAAGACTGGGATTGAGGGACCCCACCTGTCATTGACAAAGGGGTCTTCCAAGATAGGAGGTCCCTCGAAACCACTCCTCGTAAGGAAGCACATACTGTATTGTAATTTGGGAGAAGAAGACTGAATTATCAGTTTGCAGGGAGAAATGCATAAAAACGTACACACACAACTTACAACAGCAACTACACACACGCATAGAATGGTAGCCTTTGCCGGAGGATCCTCAAGATACTGCAACTCCTCAACCCCCAATATCTCCTCCTCCAACTACCACTCTGCCCATCCCTGTAGAATATCATCCATGCTCAAAGAGTATCCCAAGAGGAAAACACCATCAGAGGTTACAGGGATGCTTGCATTTCTTCCAATGGAGGGGCAACTGGCAGATACCAAAGCAGGCACATGTGTGATTGGAAGTGAAATTCTTGGCTCTCTCCAGTTGCCATCAAGGCTGAAAAAGCTTCTCCCAGGCTGGATGGGGCCACGTAGTAAGACCAATTATCCAAAAAAGCCTCAATATGGCTTTGACCCCCTATTGCCCATATACACACCTCCAAAACTTGGATCCCTCTGCTGCACACCCCTCGAGATCTCGAGGACGGCCAGGATGTCAACTCAAAAGAATAACAACCGCGCCAAATTCACACAAAACCCATCTCCTCCACCTTGTCGAAGGCATTGCAGTTGTCTAGGTGAAGTAGCCAGGAGGACTGGTGCTCGGCCTCTCACCAATAGAGACACCTCCTTTGATATCCCTGTCATGAACTTGAGTGGCTGCAACTTCTCCCTCTTCCTCTCCCTATCCCGCTTGAGTAGGTGTCATCCTGCCAAATGGAGAAATGTCTCCCCTACTACAATGGACCGCACACCATCCTCCTCCAACTCCCCCTTCAATAACTAGATCAACCTATCCCAATTAAGCCACTGTGCCACGGGTACCCAACTCGTATCCTTGCAGGATGGTTTTATAACAAGTTTGAGGATATTTGTATGTGTTAGCTGGTCTATCCTGAGATCCCAATGTAGATCAGATGCCTGGCCCTTAATTCCCGTTGTTGTACCCCTGGCCCTGTCCCAAATATCTCTCTCACAAACTCCCCTGAAATGCACGTCTCTGGGTTCTGTTGCATGTCAAAATTGCTGACCCACATATCTATACAAGCCTCCGCCACATAAGGTCACCCTCAAAGGTCATGATTTTCAATTCTGAACTGGCAGCTGAAGGTGATGCATGTAGGAGCCGTATGGCACAAACCAGGTCTCCTTGGTGGAGTGTAGTTAAAGCCCGCCTCCGTAGCTGAGTCTGTGCCTACGATTTCTCTCCAGTGAAAAACCAAGCGGTAGGACGCGAGGGAGGGAGATCTTGAAGCATGGACGGATTGTTCTCTGAGCCTTGTTGAAGAAAACAACCCACTCACCTCCATGAAGTATCTGACATCGCTCAAGAATGACCTCTTCACCATCAATCGCTCCCCCCATGCATCACCAAATTACCAGTACTTCCCTCTGCAATGCCTCGCCCTCCTCTCCCTTATTGGACTCCTGGCAGGACGTCCCTCTCTGTGGTTTCCCAAGTTATTGCAGCTCTTGCTCCCTCCACTTGCGCCTCATCACGCATGCACTCCCCCTCTATGGCTAAACGGGACAACACACCTTTATGTGGAATAGAAGCATAGGGCTTGCCGTGGCATGAGAGAGCTCCATTACACTTTTCTCTCTGCACTGAAGTGGAGGTGGTTGCAGTCATGAGGAAAATTTTGTTTTTACGAGCCGAACACCGACACTCGCCCATGACTTGTAGATAGACAACATGGAATGCAACAAGAGTGACCACAAAGCAAGGAAACATGCGTGACTCAACCAGCACAAGGGTATGAAGACAAGAGCATCATGATGAAGAAACAAAAGATATTTAACGGGTGCATAATGGGCATGCATCACGCACCAAGCATTCAGAGAAGCCTTGAACAAGCCACAATGAAGAGCCTTGGTGAGGAAATCAGTACGCTATTGATGGATATCAATCTAGACGACTTGGATCTCTCCAGTGGCTATACGTTCATGCACAAATTAATGCTCATTATTGATGTGTTATGTGTGCGATTGATGCATGCCATCATGCACATGTTTACTGAAGCTTGGGAGGAGACATTTCTTAGCGCTTGTCATTGATCGGCCTCCGGCCAACCAACAACAAGAATTTTAAGTCGAAGATGAGGCTCCACTTTGGACCATCATGTTGATTTACAAAGGTGCATGATCAGAGAATCTCCACCCTCAATCTAAGAAATGCGCCGCGATCTAATTGGATCATGAAATGGTGAGGAAGAGAAAACAAAACGTTCAAAATTTCAAAGAGGAGGGGGTAGAAATGAATCTTGATAACAGGGATAGACTGAATATGAAAGTTTGGGATATGGTGGGACTGACAATTAAGTTATTATGTGAGGGTTAGATGACGATGGTTATGTCAGACTGGGAGCAAGCTGAAATTTTTCTCCCCATCTTCCACGACCATAGGTCGGCTTGCCCTTACTTCTGAACTTATCTTTTCTAAAATCACCTTTCTTTCAGAAAGAAGATCGTCGTTATCCAAATTGGGAGGCAGTAGCACACACAAATAGACGTAAGAGGGAAAAACACAGTTTAAAAAGTGGATAACTTGAGCAGTAACATGGAGAGAGGGATGTGTTTTCTTATGCGGGAGTCAGATCATTAAGCAAAGTTATACAAACATGCGAATCAAAATCAGACATGGCAAAGGTCTTTGGCACTCATCAGGTATGATGTGTCTAGCACCGTGCAGTCCTTTGTTAAACCGAGAAGCCTTGCCGACAAGTCATGGGGGTTACACGAATGACAATGCGTATTTGATGTGCAACTTTATCAAAGTCTAGCTCCACCAAAATATTTACCAAGAATTATCAATGCGTATAAATGTTTTGTATTAATTATCAAAAATTGTTGATGGATTTTCAGAAACTCCTTCATAGGTTCAGAATTCGATCAACGCTTTGGGAATAGAACTTTGATTTCCAGGAAAATTGGACAGGATGATCCAATAATACTGTGTAAAGATACAATCATTACCACATTGCGAGCAAAAAATGTAGAGAATAGGTGTGACTAATCATATAGTTAAAGGACTTTATGTATGTTAGCGATGCAACACTTCTCCCCCAAATAGCCAAATTCTCCGCATGCACCATTCACAATAATCGAACGTGGAAGAAAAACTGACTGATGATCAGATGTTGATAAGTTTCCAAAGGAGTTCCACTTTTGCGCACAATGTTGTAGCATTTTTCACTTAACAGAACATGTCACCCTTCTTACGTCGTCAATGGCCAAGGATATCTCTGTTGATGCATGCTGTGTGCTTGTCCACTCTGAAAATTGGTGGATATGGAACATTTTGATCCAGGAAAATCTCTCGGAGGCTTTGTAAAACACCAACTTGCTGATGTGGAAGACACGATAAATTGCCATGTTGTCAAGTATAACGTCATGGTGACAATATGCATTGACATCTCCTTAACATGGAATTGCTCAATTCTTTTTCTTTTCTTCAGAATTTTCCTGCACAACTTGATTTTCACCGATGTCATAACGCAATCTAAGATCGTTGAGGCTGATGTCATATCTCACCCACGTTGTTCTTGAATCTGGCGAGTGCCAAAATCGAGGAAGAAGTCTACAGGACACTTCCGGAGGGGCTATTTCTGCCTATACAATCTACCATGACCGTATGTTTTCTACATGATGAACCATAGACATTGTTTGAAATAGCTGAGGAACGCCCACAAATATCATTTTTTTATAATAAGGTGTAACTGTTAGAACAAATCGTATCACCTCAGAGAAGTGGTTAACCACAAGACCCTTCTGCATCAAATCCCTTCAGTGTGACAGGCTAAACTTTCATGAAGTCCATTGAAGTTTTAGATCAATGTACGGTCGAGAAAGAAAACCACCAGTGTTTTTTCCAACCTCTATCAGTTCACATGATTTGGTCAGTCAAGTCTTGTATCATGAACAAGCATCGCAGAGTTCGCAAATTTTTAATACATCTGATCCTATTTTTTCCTCACCAGAGGCATGAGGCAATTCCTTTAGATATTTGCTATTGCTCAAGTTTTCTTATAGACCAATTCTATGGAAATCATATGCATGTTGTTACTCATCTGGTAACTTGTCAATGACCCTTTTCCAGTAATGAAATGTGCTATGAGAAGGGATTTAAGACTTTTTCTCCATGAATATACAGTAATTCCATTTTGAAAATAAGATTATCCATACACATATCCATGGGGAATTTCTGAGGAATCACTATTTGATTACCTTGAAAATTCCTTTTGTTCCAAATGTACGTGGAATTAAGGCATGTTTCATTTCCCATGTATTGATTGCATCCATGTGTAAAGAGCCTCTACATGTAACAATCTCGGTCAATCTGTAGCATGTTGATCTCGAGCATATATATGGTCCACGCATGAGTGAAACCAATGCTCTATTCAATCTGAGACCAAAATAATTCCATCGACCAAGTCTGTTGACAGCTAATGCACTCTGTTCTCCACCATTAATGTCCTACAATATAGTGGCTCCATTTACGCAAACGGATGCATCACGAGCTAGAGTTTAGTCATGTTTCAATATACTAGATACAGAGTATGTCCTTAACTGGGATAGCTTTATCTGGGGATCCGTTTCTTCTTGCTTGTTAGTTTTCCCAGTCCACTTGTTTGAGTTTTTAGTGTATTCCCACATGAATCGGTAGTAGTAGTTGCAGATAATGATGTGTATTTTGCAAATAGGTATGTGGAATCGGCGGCAAAGATGATGGAGCATATACAGAGTAGTAGAACCTCAATGTTTGAGATGATGGTAGTGACAGTCATGACAACAGATGTTGAAAAAAACACAATAGGTAGTAGAAAAAATGTGGAGTAGCACTGCAATGCTGAAAAGGACGGTGCTCATTTTTCATCAATGAAATTGTAGTGTGTGGCTGGCGCCACATTGCTTGAGCAGGGGTCCCTGGCCTGTGGACGGTCGGACCGGATGGCTTGGGGTCAGAGACCCTGAAGCACCACGGTTTTGGCCTCATTTTCCAAGTACTCCGACCAATTCCATTACAGAAATCTCTTTTTTTAATAGGATTGGAACAAATTCAAAATGTTTTTACTTCATGTAAATCATGTTGGCTCACAAGATGTTACATGTTCAACAAATAATTTGCCACAATTCCATGGCAGCTGTGGCAACTGTGATGGAGGGGACTGTGGCACATAACATTTGAGTATGTGGAACTGGTGCTGTGGTGATTGTGACAGCAAGTATGACAATGGAGGCGACGGGCGATGATGAGGCCATTGCAAGGGCGGAAATCATTGTAGAAAGTTGACAGCAAATGTTGGTTCTATCATAGTTGCAAGTTTCAATGGTGTAAGCTGCCTCTGTTTTAAATGACTAACTGTTGTAACACCTTTTACATGCTTGCCTCTGACAGAAGCAGCCAAGTTTTTACCCCAGCAGTAGTACAATAAGAAGCAAAGTCGACTCTTATTTATAAGACGGACACGTTAACCGGACACCTGGAAGAAGCCTAATAACTAAAAACTATGTACTAATCATGACGGATTATCAACTAGCCATTCATACTCCCCCTATACTGCCCCTGTGCAATGTTGTGGTGTACCCCCATGTGATTGTTACGCTATTTGTAGGTTGGGCTAAATCTGTCTGTGCTTTAGATAAAGCCATTGCTACCAATGAGAAAACTTGATTGGTTGCCCAAAAGCAACATGATAAAGAAAATCCAAGGTTGGGAAAAAAACCATGCAATCGGTACTATAGCGCATTTACTACAGGTAGAAAAGCTAGCAGTGGCAACTGAGGAGGCCACAGACGTAGATTTCACCGAAAGAAATGAAAGAGTGATGGACAGGGGGATAACAGCAATATGTAGGGATTAAATTTGTGTGACAAGCAAGAGTGTAGTAGCAGGCGAGTAATGACCCAGATGTCTGTGATGTTGTGGAGGGTAACCGCTGTGATTTGTGGGTGTTGCAAAAACATGCGAGGCAAGGTAAAAGGAGGCGTACATACGAACAAGGCGGAAGTCAAGTTCTGGTCTAGTTGGTGTGACGTTTCTGGCTGTGACATAGACAAGCATGCACCGCTGTAGGCTGCTGATCCTTGACTTTGTTTCTTGGAACCTCACCACAAGACAGATCGATTCGCATGCTCCTCCGGCTGCTGCCACTAAGACATGTCATTGGTTGGATGGGCCAATGGTGCTAGCAGCTAGAGCTGCTTGAACCACTAGACTCTATTATCTCATTCGGTAGCTTGAGGCTTCTTTGAGCTGTTCCAGCTGCCTGGGACTGCTTCAGGCTGTTTGGATTACAAGAAGATCAACTAGCTTGCCAGAGGTATTCATTGAACCTGCAGATTGAGCTGCTGGAACAATGAGGCTGCAATAGTACCTCTCAGCTGCTCAGCTGCCTTGAATGTGTACTTGTTCAGGAGCATTAAGAAGTGCAAGCTGATGGCCAGAGGGTTCGGCTGAGTTAGTTTCCTGTGAATCTTAGGCTGTTTGGCTCCTGTCATCTGGTTTGAGCTGCTCAGGCTACTCATGTTGGTGTAGGATCATGCCGGCCAAAGTGACCAGTTACATTTACGGCTTGAGATCTTGGCTAATAAGACTGCTTTGATAACTTTGAGCTGATAATCTTCCTTGGCCTCCTTTCGTGATCTGAAGCACAAAGGGCACACAGCAGACCAGGGGGGTCAACTACGCTAGCAGCCTGTGGTTTTTGGGTTGTTGTGAGTTTCTTTGAGCTGCTCCGGCTCCTTAGCTGCTTCCGCTGCCTGAGCGTCCAAACACACAGATGAGGGAATGCGTGCAGCAAGAATGGCCAACTATGCTAGTAGCCTAGGCTACTTTGGGCTCCTTCAGGCTAACTTTGGTTGCTTGTAGGAGCACATGGCTGGCCAGAGAGACCGGCTGCATCAGCAAGTTGAATGGGCTGCTGAGGCTGCTTTGGTAGCCTCAGTTGTTGGGCTGCTTTTGCAGCTTTAGGCTGCTCAGCTGCCTCGGATGCTTAGACATGTAGATGCACATAAAAGAGCTTTCTGACGGCTGAGTCAGCCGCCTGTGTTTCCTGGGTTGCTGGATGAAACAAGTGATGCCTACTAGAGGAGCCGAGTTTACTTGCCTGTCACGAATCCAACCTAAGGGTATCAAGAAAAAGAGATATTGTCCACGGAGGGATATAACATCTTCCTACCCTGTCTCCTCCCACTCTCAATGCATGTTCTAGGAAGGATCCTTACACGACTAGTATGTTTTGGATTTAAGATGCTCAAGTTACAAGGATTCACGTTTCAGGATCTCTTCAAACATTGTAAGGCAATCCTTGTAGTAGATACCCTAACATATCTCTGGTGGAGTGTCTATTAGATTTATGTCTCCCTGAAGTGGAGAGGCAGCTAGTACCTTCATTGTGTTGGATTTGGGAGAGAAGGATGTATTTGGAGCAGCAAGAACTTGGGCCTAAAAGGGCATACATTGTGCTAAAAGATTATGGTTGAATCACTGAAAATGATGGACTACATAATTAGCTAGAGCCTGGGAAATCCAGCCCTCTCAAAATCCACACTAATACGCCATGGAGGCCAATTCTTGCTCATTTGTGTCCACGGTCTTACAGAAGACAGGAAGTCAGGCTAAGAATTAGGCTGACCAATTACACAGGACTCAAAGAGCTAGAGAATACTCTTATGGTACACTAATGCTTGTCTCATCACCCAGAATACCATGAAAAATTGGGTTGTGTCCATGGTTAGCACACAAGCAAGAGAGGAGGATCTCACCTACCATTTTGCCAGCCACCATACTCTAACAAGGCAATCCAAATATCAGAACCAATTTAGGTATTGCCACCATCATGTCTTGACCTTGGACCTCTTGCCAATTCTTTTTCTCACGCTAAGGAATCACCCATGGTCATCCAGACTCCTGCGATTAATGATTGTAGATACTTCAAAGATACATATGTCCTCAACCGACCATTGGACAAGCCTTCAGCTTGAAGCATAGAAATTTTGCTAATTAATATTTTCCATAACGAAGTTGTATTAGCAATCTGAGAAGAATTTTGGTGGTATCATAGAAGTTGCTCTTGTGGACCTCAAGTGAGCCGGATGGCCTAATTCAAAACCGTCTCTCGCTTTGCCGCAATCAAAGTGGGTTGATTCCACATGCTTTCATACAGAACTGCTACAGTCCATAAATCACTGGCTTGGTACAGAAATCAGTGACCCTCTTGTTAGTTGGAGTGAAATCCTTCTTGTTAGCAACCTCCTGCACCATATGCTTGACAAAGTGATAGACAATGTCGATGTGATTGGTGCGAGCATGGTTCTTGGGATTCTTGGCAAGTGCAATTGCACATTAGTTGTCAACACACATGGGAAATGGTACTCCCATACTCTCACTCATCTATGCCCTGAGACGTTGAAGCCAAACTCCTTCCTTGGCACCAAATATGAGAGACACATACTCATCTTTCGTGCCTAAGGTGGCCACGACTGCCTGTCGCTTGCTACACCAACTCATGAGAAACACGTTTCAATATATGGACTTGTGGTCATATGGACTTAAGTTACAGTTTACACCTGTGTGGCCGATGATGTTGTTGGTGTCGTTGTAGGTAGTGTTGGCATTGATGATTCCTGAAAACTAGTGGAAGATCCGCTTTAGTACCTTCTAGAGCTCAGGCCTGGGCTGAGCCATGTATTGATTCACAAAGCTCATAGCACGTGCAAGGTTTGGACTGGTTTCCACCATCACGTACGTGAGACTACCGATGACGCTCGGGTACTTCTGTCACATGATTGCATTTTCTTTTGTACTTAAAATGATGAGACGCGGTGACTATTCACAGTAATGATGATTTTCTTTGGCTATATGGAGACACGTTGACTATTTTTATTGTAAACACGTTGTACTAGGAAAGGCGTAAAGTATCAAATTTCTCGCTATTGCTTCTTGTTTTTACTGATGTACTAGCATTTACCCTAGTCATATGATTTACTAGTTTGATTCCTCTGTGTCACATGGGACACAATTTCGTGTTTTAGTGTCACTAAACATGAAACTGTGTCCCATGTGACATAGAGGCATCAAACTAATTTGATATCCATTTGTGTCTTCTTGTTCATTTCAATGATTTCTAATGCATTGATGCCAGGCAGTCTGTGTGTGCAATGGCTTACAGTACTAGTACATTAAGGTTGGACCAAGAACAAGATAATGTAAAGACAAATGGTTGTGGAGGTTGGATACTTTCACACAAACACAAAATAGGCAGGCCTTGTCGGACACAAGGACGAAATGCTTTGTTTTCTTAGAAACTAGGCTCAATTATAGCTGTTCACGAGAGGAGCATTGTTCAGAGTTAAATGTTTGAGTTTTGAAATATTTCACGCTCTTCGCCAAAGCTATGCACGTTGCAATGTCACCTTTATGCTTTTTGTGCAGTCAATCGTAAATGTGTCTTAGTAATGTAACGTAGTAAACACACTAGACAAATCCTAGGGGTAAATAAAAAAACAAATGCAAACACCAATTAGGGACAAGGAAAATTACAAGCATGATAACAAGGGTCAAAAGGAAAAGGAAGGTGACACTTTTCAAAAACACCTTTTAGATACTGATAAGGCAATTACATTCTTCTGTGTTTTGGCATAATTTCCCCTGTATAAAATGTTGCTCTTATGTACACATTTAACGGGCCACCCGTGCTGAGGTTCACCGCCACTGCATATGAGACTAGGAATCAAACGCGCCTCAGGCACCACCTCTCATACCGCCCTCCGTAGCAAGGGCATAGGCTAGGCTGGTAGTAGTGACATTGTGTGCCCCTTGCCATAAGTGCCATTGATCATACTCCCTAGTTCTACCACTGGGGAGTGGTCGAACATCTGATCTAACTTTAGATTCGGATTGCTTGGATTGTTCCATAGGGCACATACAACCATCGCTTGGGAGTGCAGCACATGAGGTTGGTGGAGACCGCGGTTTAACTCAATTATTTCTGTCTACTAAGGCTTAAATTTGCCAATACTAAGAGTAAAAAACACTCAGAGTGACAGGTGCACCCACTTCCGCCAATAGTTTCACCATGGTATTGCACTCTCTGGGCCGGTTTTGGCTAAGACCTAGATTCGTGGATGCCAAAAGTGGATCGGGTGATCTGTGATATAGGTAATTGTTGTTCTTGGAGAGCTGTTTCGGTGCCTCAAGGAGACCACCTTTGTTGTTCTTGTGGTGTATGCAGTGTGTTCTCCTCGCTGACTCGTTTCGGTTCAACGGGGGTGACGTGGCCCGGTGCGGCTAGCTGTCGGTGCCCCTACAGAAGCACACTAGGGGCTCATTTGCAAACTCTCCTTGTTCTTTCATATTATGCATTCCAGACTTGGCCAAAATTTTGCCGTCTTGCATGGCACTCACGCGCAGAGGTCATGTTCGTGCTTGCATGGGCCTGCATGCCCAAAACATTTCCAATTGCTGCATATGCTCCCTGGACATAGCTAGAAACCTAGGAAGCAGGTTGGGGCAGCATGCGTTGTCGATGCAGCATGCGGGCTTCCACGCTCGTTGCTTAAGTCTGCTGCCCCCTCAGCCGGCTGCTCTAGAGTCTATGTCTGGAAGCTCTGGGTTTGTTACTCAGAAATGCGCGCACCTGTGTTAGCGCCAGAAAGCAGCTGAAAACTGAAAGTAACTGATTAGGAATGGAGAATGAGCAACAATGGGAGATCCCTCCAAGTTCTAGCTCCCCCCCACTAGTGTAGAACTTGTTACTCAGCTAACCAGCCAATAAGATAATAGTGCTAGGCCTATTTTTTGGCAGGCAGGGTTTTCTTGGTGAGCCCTGCCAGACGCTCGACAGCCCAAAACTCGAGCGTCGTCCGTTTTGCCTGAAAACTGGACCATACCATAATACCAACGATGCGAACGCAGTCGTGCAGTGAGAATCAGCTAGAAAAATTGCTACAAGAAGTTATGGCTGCAGAAACCCATGAAGTGCCTACATCAGTCAACCATGCCAAATAGGGCCATACAACAGGAGACATGGACCCTAGGCATCGTATGATGCTGCAAACGCAATGCCACAGCCAGACACAGCGCTCGGTGCATGCACACAACATCTGCAGTGGCAGTGACCGCCGGCGGCCCGACCACCTAGGAGGCCTCCCGATGGAGCTGAGCGCATCGCGAGAGGGAGGAGGCTCCAACGACGGGTGAGTGGGCCTCAGCGTGCGTCGGCTCCACCAAGCAACACTCCAGCGGCATCAAGTCTCACCGTCAGTCATCTGCACGCCGATGTACAGAAGTGGGGAGGACACAACAGAGCACAATGAGAGATGCACGAAAACCAACACTCCCCCATGACTCACAGGCGTAGTGCACATGTGCGGGCACAGACATAGTCAACGACCAAACTCCCCTAGGCCAAGCAGAGACGCAAGCAGGGACAGAGAGAGTCACTCACGGACGCATGCCAATGGGACTCACAGCCTTCTTGAACGAGTCCCGCTTCAGTGCCTTGGTCAAGAAGTCAGCCAACTGTCGTGTTGTCTCAACCCACACAATGCTGACGCTGCCGTCATGCAACAACGAACGCACATAGTGATACTCAACATTGATGTGCTTTTTGCGTGTGTGATGCACGCCGTCATTGTCGGCGATGGCCATGGCACTCTCATTGTCACAGTGCAACGTGATGGATGCGACGGATCGACGCAACTCGGACAACAGACGACGCAACCACACACTCTCACACGCGCGTGAGCCAAGAGCAACGTACTGCGCCCCAACATTGCTGCGTGCAACGCACCCCTGCTTGCCACTGCGCCAGGACACAGCTGTGCCACCAATCAAAAAGATCGAGCCTGTGCGACTCTTACTGTCCGGACTGCCGGTCCAGTCACAATCGGTGTAGCCCACCGCGACAACAGGCGGCTGACGGCGGAACATGAGACCTCGCCGAGGATTCGAGACAACATGGCGTAGTACTCGGATCGCGGCCTCGTAGTGGAGGTGACGCGGCTCCTGAGAGAACTGGGCCAGGAGGTTGACGCGATGTCTGGGCGCGTCGTCGTAGCCAGGAACATCAGTGACCCGATGACTCGCAGGTACGTGGTCACGTCAACTGGTTTGCCCACAACGGCTCGGTCGGGAATCTTCAACTTCGCCTGGCCATCGGGTGAGATGGGTGAGGATGCGCTCGGCACGAGTGGCAGGTCCTCCGCAAAGTGGGTGGACAGTGTCTGCACATAGGCGGACTGGTGGATGTGCAGGACGCCCTGGGAGCGATCATGCTCGAGCTCCATACCTAGGAAGACTTTAGTAGACCCAAGGTCCTTCATCTGATAGGCACCGTGCAGCAGATCCTTGACACGCTGGATGGCAGTCGTGTCTGGCGACGCAATGAGCAGATCATTGACGTAAACCGAAACAACGGCGAGAGTCTGGCCTCGAGGAGCGACAAACAGTGCGGGGTCAGCGATGTTGCGCTACAGCCCGCCACGAAGGAGCGTGCTGCTGATTTCTTGGTTCCAGCACCGAGGCGCCTGCTTCAGGCCATGGAGGGCCTTGCGTAGTTGCCAGACTCTCCCAGTGCCATCATCGAAGCCTGGGGGCTATACCATGTAGAGCTCCTCACCCTCCAGTGAACCATGGAGAAATGCGTTGCTCACATCCATCTGATGCAGCTCCCACCCATGCTGGGCGACCAGACTAAAGAGTGCCCGGCTACTGGAGAATCGGCCAACTGGGGCAAAGATCTAGTCGTAATGGACCCTAGGAATTTGGGCACACCCCTTGGCTATAAGGCGGGCCTTGTACTTGTCCAAGGACTTGTCAGGCTTCCACTTGCTCCGAAAGACCCACTTGGCGCCGATGGCCTTTTGTCCAGGAGGAAGGTCGACAAGGTCATACACATGGTGTTGTCGGATAGCGGCGAGCTCATCGACGTAGGCAGCGACGGGATGGACACGGACGAGCCGGAACGAATGGATTGTGAGGAAAGAGGTCCTCAAAGAAGAGGGCATCCTGGGACTCGACGATGTAGTGCCGGGAGGGATCGCAAAAGCGCCATGCCTTGGACTGACGAGAGACACCGTGGAAGGTGCAAAGATGTCCGCGAGGGGCGAGCTTACCGCCCTGCTGCTGGACAGGCAGCCACACAATGGCCACGCAGCCCCAGACGCGAGCCGGGCAGAGGTGATCTCGCTCACCGCACCAATGCAAGTACAGTGTGGACTGGCGGGGAAGGGGACCGTGGGGAATCCGGTTCCAAACCCAGGTCATGTAGGCCATGGCTTCAAAATAGAAGCCATCGAAGAGACTAGACTCGATCCACATGGTGCGACGGCGTCGGCCATAGTATGGTTCCACCGTTCGGAGACACCGTTCTGGGCAGGTGTGTACGGCGCGGACGTCTCATGGCAAATTCTGCGAGAGGCGAGAAAGGTTGTGGCCTCACCCAGGTACTCACCACCGCGATCGGAGCGAAAGCGGCGGAGAGTGCGGCCACACTCACGCTCCGCAAGGACAAGCCAGTCCTGGATGGTGTGGGCGACATCGTTCTTCTGCCGAAGGCAGAAGACCCAGCGGTAGCGAGAATAGTCGTCAGTGAGGGTAAGGACGTAGCGACCATGCACGCCGACGGACTCGGTGGGGAGAGGACCCAAGACGTCCGAATGGACGAGGTAGAGGGGGGCAGACGCACGGGAGGAGGACAAGGGAACATGGACCGGTGCATCTCCCCCTGAGCGTAGTCAATGCACTCTGTTGGGCACGGGAGGGGAAAAGTCTCCGGGTCAAGGCCCTTGGCCGGCTGGGTGCGGAGCATGTTGTCTATAGTGGCAGAGTGGACGTGGCAGAGGCGGCGGTGCAAGAGGCGAGTGTGCTGAGGAGAAAGCGTACTGGTGACAAACACATGGCCTGTGGCGGCCGACGGGGAGGAGGCGAAAGGACAGGAGGAGATGCGAGGTACATGCCACAGGCTGCCACGGGCGGTGGCGTGGAGTACAACAAGGCCAGACGGATGCAATGACACAGTACCAACACCACACGAGTGCACAACGTCCATGCTCATGCGGTCAAGGGCAGTGACAGACAGAAGGCTGAGCTCAAGACCAGGGACGAAGAGGACATCGGTCAGAAAGATGTCGCTGGAGGGACCACGGAAATGAACGACGCCAACACCACGGATAGGCAACACCTGGTCAGAGCTTGTCCGGACACCGAAAACATCACCTACAGGACCAAGCATACAAAATGCCTCACAATAGGCCGTCATGTGATGCGTGGCCCTGGAGTCGATGATCCATGTCTCAGCAGGGTCCTGGACCGGGGTCAAAAGATCACTAACGGTCACATGACAGCAAGCAAGGGACGCGGAAGCGGTGGAAGGAGATACGAATCGATACTGCAAATCATCAAGCCAAGCAACGTCGTCTTGGGAAGGGGTAGCGGAGACCATGAGAGACGACGAGACAGACGAGGTAACGGGGTACGACTTTAGCTCAGTCTCAGTCATACAGAGCTCGAACAGGGAGCAGGAAGTGATGCAACTCGCACTTCCCTGGAGAGGAGGGTGAGGCTGGCCGAGCTGGAGCACGATGAACTGCTCCAGCTGGCGCTCACAAGAGGACGGCTCAGGAGTGTGGACGGAGTGCGGGGTGATGGCGCCGGAGTCCGGGTAGAAGGATGAGTGCGCCGGCGCCGACGGCTGCGGCACTGGGGACGGCGGGACCGGCGAAGCAATCGGAGTGGTGGAGCTGTTGGACGAGGCCGAGGTGTCAGAGCCAGCGACAGCCACGGCGGCAGAGGCGAGACAGTGCTCGTGCTGGCGACGCATGGTAGTGATGACGCGTGCCTCATCCGTCGGTAGAGGGCACGTGTACCACCCGTGTCCGGGCTGGCCACAGTTGTGGCAGATCGAGCTGCCAGCTCTAGACCCGGTCGACGAGTGCTGCTGCTCTTGTTGACCTTTGTCTTTCTTGTTTCGACGATTCTTCTTACCCAATGATGATGAGGTAGCTGCTACGGGGGAGGCGATGGCCACGGATGCGACGGCAGGGGAGGCGACGGCATGGAGGCGATGGCCTCTGTGCGCTGGAGTTCGGACTCCAGACGAGCTTCCTCAATGCAGAGGAAGAGCTCGTATGCCCAGGGCATGAGGGTGCCCTGGGCCGCCATGGTGGAGAGAACGTCGTGAGGGTAGAAGACGAAGACGTCCGCGTATGCTTCGGTGGCACCACGCTTGATGGTGAGGAGCGTGGCCAAACGAGGTGGAGCAGAGGTCCCGAGGCGACGAAGGATGCCCTTCGCCCGCTGCCAGTAGGAGGTGACCGCCTTGGTCTCCCCCATGTGCAGGGAGTTGAACTCCCGCAACAGGCGGCTAGTCTCAGTGTCGCTGGACAGGCGATGGGGGCGAGTGAGGACGTGCCATGCGGCTACAGGGTCTGGGGTGGCACCAGCGGTGAAGTTGCCTAAGAAGGGCTCAAGGGCTAGGCGGGAAGCCGGAGGGGCGACAGGGACTAGAGCTCGGACGGCACGACCAGCGTCATACAGCAGGTCGGCCAGGGTGGCATCATACGACAGGGTGTAGTATGCCCACAGGCCCTCACCCTGCGCCCAAATGCGGAAGCTGAGCTCCCAGCTCCGGAACTGCTCGCCGGCTTGAAGCGGCGGCGGCGGCGTCTCAAAGTCCTTTTCCCTGCGGCCAGCACCCAGAGTGGGACCAAGGACGGAGGTCACTGTCTGCCGCTGGCGCTGAGTCTGCTGCTGCGCCAGGTATTGCGTGGCAGCAGACACAACTAGACTAGCGTGCCCTGGAGGGGGGAAGGATGGAGGCGCATTGGGGGCAGACTGAGAGACTAACGGTTGTAGCGCCGCAAGCTGCTAGGTCAGGGCGGCGAGCTGTTACTGAAGAGCAGCGAGGGGGTCAGGGTTGTCAGCAACGACGTCAGAGGGTTGCTGGCATCGCTGCTCTTCCTGCTGCTGCTGTTGCTGCTGTTGCTTCTGCTGTTGTTGCTGCTCCTGTTGCTCTTGCTGCTCCTGCTGCTCCTGCTGCTCCTACTACTCCTGCTGCTGCTACTGTAGCTGCTGCTCTTGTTGCTACTGCTGTTGCCGTTGCTAGTACTACTGTTGCTGCTGCTGCTGCTGCAACCGCTACAAGAAAGGGAGGGTGGGGGTCCCCCCAACAGAGGAGGACCCCTCCCCAGTGGGGCTTCCAGCCATGGTGTGAAGCCCCTTTTGTTTTGTTTCGTTTTTTTTTCTCTTTGTGGGGTGCTGACATTAGTAGTGATGTCTGTTGAAGGCGGTGGACGTCCTACCCACCCTTAGGATTACTTCCCCCTTCCCTTGCCCCCTTTTTTTGGTTTTTTTTAGTTGATGACGTCAGTAGTGACATCAGCAGTGACGTGAGCAACGGGATGCTGATGTCAGCAATGGCTATTGTTGGGGCCACTACTACAGTTGCAATTGCTACTGCTGCTGCTGCTGTTGCTGTTGGTACTACTACTCCTGCTGCTCTCGTAGCTGTTGCTCTTGTTACTGTTGTAGCTGTTGGCGCTGCTGCTACTACGGCTGTTGCTGTTGCTGTTGTTGCTGCTGTTGCTGTAGTTGCAACAGTAGTTGCTACTGCTGCGGGCTGCTGCGGCTGCTATGACTGCTGCAACAGCGAAGGCAGCTACTGAAGCAGTGGCAGCGAAGTATGTGGGGTGGGGGATTTTTTGCTCTTGCGTTTTTTTTTCTTCTTCCTCGTCAGTCACAGCGGGCAGCTGCCCGTTGTGAGCGAGCAGTGGGCTGCTGCTCGCTGGTAACGAGACGCTGCTCGCTGGCTGCAGGCTGTAGCTCGCTGGTAGCAGCGGGCTGCTGCTCGCTGCTCGCTCGCTACGGGCAGCGAGCAGCAGCAGCCGTTGCTGGCAGTTGCTCACTACAGCTGCTGTTGCGCCTAGCTACTGCTACGGCTTGTTGCTGCGGCTGTTGCAGCCTGCTGCCGCTGTTGTACACTACTGCAGCTGTTGCTTGCCACTGTTGCTGCTCGCTGATGTTGTGGGCTGCTACTGTTGCGAGCTACTACTACAGGCTGCTGCTGTAGTGGGCTGCTGCTGCTGCGGGCTGCTGTGAGCTGCTGCTTCTGCCTGCTGCTGCTGCTGCACAGAGCTGCTGCTGGCTGCTGCTGCCACTGCTCGCTGCCGTTGCTTGCGGCTGCCGCTGCTGCAGACTGTTGCTGTTGCGTGTTGGTGTAAGTCACTACACCTGGGTGATGTTGCAGTATGCGTCGTCGCCCGCAAGTGTTGGACGCGGCCTGCCGCTCACGTCCTCGCGTCACGTGTGGGGGTTAGTGCTGCCGAAAAAAATTCGGCAGCATTTCCGCTAGCCTAGTGGCCGTGGGAAAAAATCTGACGCCGCTACCAGGCGGGTCAATGCTGCCGGGAAAAATCCGGCAGCATTTCCCTTGCACTTGCACATACGGGGGTCCTCCGGCGTTGTCTGGCACCTGTACGCAAGTCTTCTGCTGCTGCTGCTAAGCTCTGGCTCTGATACCAAGCTAGAAACCTAGGCAGCAGGTTGGGGCAGCATGCGTTGTCGATGCAGCGTGCGGGCTTCCATGCTCGTCGCTTATGTCTGCTGCCCCCCTAGTCGACTACTCTAGAGTCTAAGTCTGGAAGCTCTGGGTTTGTTACTCAGAAACGCGTGCGCCAGTGTTAGCGCCAGAAAGCAACTAAAAACTAAAAGTAACTAATTAGGAATGAAGAATGAGCAACAATGGGAGACCCCTCCAAGTTCTAGCTCCCCCCCACTAGTGTAGAACTTGTTACTCAACTAACGAGCCAATCAGAAAACAATGCTAGGCTTATTTTCTGGGAGGCAGGGTTTTCTCGGTGAGCCCTGCCAGACGCCTGACAGCCCAAAACCCGGGCGACGTCCGTTTTGCCTGAAAACTGGACCATGCTTTAATACCGCTGCAAACGCAGGCGTGCAGTCAGAATCAATTAGAAAATTGCTACACGAAGTTATGGCTGCACGAACCCAGGCAGTGCCTACGACAGTCATTGATGCCAAATCGGGCCATACAACAGGAGACATGGACCACAGGCATTGCATGATGCTGCAGACACAATGCCACAGCCAGACACAGCGCTCGGTGCATGCAGACAGCATCTGCAATGGCAAAGACTGTTGGCAGCCTGGCCACCGAGGGGGCCTGCTGATGGAGCTGAGCGCATCGTGAGAGGGAGGAGGCTCCAACGACGGGTGAGTGGGCCTCAGCGTGCGTCGGCTCCACCGAGTGACACTCCAGCGGCGTCAAGCCTCGCCGTCAGTCATCTGCACGCCGATGTACACAAGCCGGGAGGACACAATTGAGTACAATGAGGGATGCACGAAAACCAACATCTTTCGTATAAAATCAAATTGGGTATCAACGTGAAGGTTCATGCATTCATAGAGACGAATCATCGCTACGGTTAAGAGTTAGCAAATATATTGTAATTGAGGTAAACAAGTGGCTACAAAAACCCATCTCAAAGCTATCATCACACAACACAAATTGAGTTAGCAATTTCTTTGAATTTCAGTGTATTTTCTTACTACCCTCACCCCCCCCCCTCCATGGATGGGTTCACTTGAACCTTATTGGTAAGCAACCATACCACTGGTTCCTTGTCATGGCGACGGAAATCTTGTGCTTTTGCCTACATGCCAAATCCAAATGCATTAAGTGCGCTCTAAGGTTGAACGGAATCTACCACTCTCTCCATCTTGCTCACAACCCACCATATTGCATGAAGGACTTGGGGCGTAGAAATTTCGTGATTTGATACATGCAACACATAACTTGTCGTTAAACTTGAAACCAAACGTCATTATCCCAAAACGACCATATCTTTATACTCGATTCTCGTTTAAAACTCGTCACTGTACCTACTTGCTTGAAAGAATGGTTCAAGCTTGTGTTGATTTTGGAAGGAGGCAACCTTTAAACACTACTTTCTCCTTTATTATTATGTTACATTGTTAATTTGTAGATTAAGAAACATCCTATCATAAAAATTTGCGTGAAATTACCTGAAATTAATATATGAATTGTTGGCAAAAACGAAGCCATGAGTATTTAATGCAACATTATACATGATACGAGCCTCTCTCGTCCATGTTCCTTGATTTTAGTGTCAAGCTAATCCACGATATTCCACAAAAATAAAGGTTCTGGTATATTACCCTTTTAACAAAGAACAAATAAATGGTCTGAGTTGCCCTTTGTAAGATAAACTCCAAACAAGCTCCTACAAACTTGACTTTAGTCGAAGATGATTATTAAATATTAGAATAAAATAATTAAGTACATTTGAAAGATTTTGTTTTTAAATTTTCCTCACGAATGAAAACTAGGGCGTGATGATTCACACCCTCATTGTCTGAGCATAAAACCATCGTGAGATCAGGTTCAATCCGTGGGCTTTCCTTCTGCTCGGATAACAACCCGGTCCCAGTCGGCTTCGACTGGGGATTGAAGAAATTGAGGGTTGCGGTTCAGCCTATGATCTCACATTTTCACAAAGCGTCGACTTTCCGACATCAGGGATGAAGAAGGTCCTTTTTCCGGTGGACAAACCGAAAGGCCCCACGAGGTTTTGTCGACATCGGAGGTGCGAACGATAACCTTAGGAAGAAAATATCTACATACCCCGGGTTCAGAAACAAAACTCGCAAAACCCCTCGTCGCAGAAATATGAGGAAAAAGTCACCCCGTCTCTTATGTTTTCATCGCCAAAAGCCCCGCCTTCACTTTATTGGTCACAATAAACCCCGCAATATTCCATGGGGTAGATTGTTTCGTTAAAATATACCCCGACATGAGGGGTATATTGTAACTTCACAATTTACCCCGTTTCCTTATTGAGTCGTCTAAGGTATTTTTAGCATTTTTCGTATTTCTCGGAACACGTCCTAAGAGACAGATGGAAAAGCCTCTTATCGTTCGGTGTCGTCTTTGAATTGCTAGCGTGTTTGTTTTTCAAACCCCCCCTCCCCCTCCCCAAATGACGTTGTGCAATGTATCCGTAC